>JAQFVV010013652.1:0-87848 GCA_028023455.1 Epiperipatus broadwayi | reverse complement strand
TCAGAAATATTAACATTTTATTTTATAGTGTATTTTTATAAAGCATTGAAAGAAAACTACATTTATTTTTAACATAAATTGAAAGTAAATAAAAAGAGTATTTACATTGCTTGTGTGTGTGGGTATATACATGTACTGACTTTGTCTCGGTACAATATATATATATATATATATATATATATGCTTTTTTAATAATTTGCTACTCTAAAACAAACTGGTGAGCTTAATTTATAAAGAATCTTTTTTGTCATTTTTTAAGTAAACCTTCATGAAGCAAGTTATAAACGTCCATTTAAAACAATGCATTATTAATTAATATACTCACCAGATTGTTTTTCGAGCCAACATTCTATTTTTGTTTTAATATATATATATGTTTAATTCTGGATTTTTTACCGGTGTAAATCCAGAACTTAAGCTAATTAATGCTTTGAAATCCTTTAAAATGTTTTGTTTTTATTCAATTCCGAAAGAGTGACCCATTAATTATATTCTATAACTGTCAGTCTTCTAATATTTTCCATACTCTTAAAATTTCAAATCTTGTATTTAAATATTTCAGTTATTGTAAAATCAACAAAGGTGAGATTGATTTATTTTAACTAGCAGAAAAAAGATGGGGGGAAATCTTAATGTTTATTTTACTAAATCAAATCTTAATGTATATTTTATTATTTGAAATCTAAATCTTAATGTTTCTTTTGCTAAATAAAATCTTCAAGTATATTTTAGTAAATGAAATCTATTTTTTTCTTTCTATATATTATAATTGCATGGCATATTATAGTATTCAAACAAGGGTCATTTATTTTAAAGCTGTGAAATTTATTCAATGTTGTTAGAGACATTTATCATTCGTACTGCGTTCCTGACATATAGCCAATCTTTGTGATGATATATATGTGTTTCTTAATTTGGGGGTTATGACAAGTTCAAAACCATAGATTTCTTCTCAAATGTTCGTATAAAAATGCCTCTGGTGGTGACCCCTAAGTTTGGTACACACTATGCATATTCTTTCTCTATATAAAAAGGCCACTGGCTGTGATCCCTAAGTCTGGCACATGCTATGCCCATCCATTTTATTTGTCATCCAGAAGCATGACCTTTTCTTCTTAATTATTTTTAGGCTATTATGTCAGCACCGCAAACTTCTTCGTATTATTATTATTTCTTTTGCTTCAAGACCCAGTTTTAATGCTCTAATATTAAAATTAAGCTTTGCTTAAAATATATATATATATATATATATATATAAATGCCAATTACTTCTATTTTATTAATTGAGTTTATTTCAATCATATACAATCCTACCTTTGTAATTTATATATCTATATTTAAGAGTATCTATATGCCTTGGGGAAAATAAAGCATTTGTCTTACTATTGTTGAATGATTTTCATTAAATATTTTGTCGTAGTTTCAAATATAATGTTTTCAAATGTATTTTGTTTATTTTCACGACCTCAATGGCGTGAAAATAATTTATATCATATATATAATGAATTTTGTAATGCTCCTAGTAATATATATATATATATATATATATGTTAGTCACCATGTTTCAGAACCGTAAATCAAAGCATTAATAGCAAATTTGTGTAACTTCTTTCTAATACTGATTGGCATCATAATATTGGACCCACCAAAGATGTGTGTTTATTTGTAATATATTATTTATCTAATAAAGAGCATATGAGAAATAATAGCATGAATGACACTATGTAATCATCTACTGCTTGCTCATTCACGCACATACTAATGTACTTATTTTATAAATGTATATAACTAATTTTTCATTATATTAAACTGTTTTTATTGTCTAACTTATGTGAGTAGTTCAAATTCCTTTTTCCTCCATTCCACATATTACAGCATGCTTATATATATTTTAGTTTAGTCATAGTAATAGATGTCTCATTGTCTTCTCTGCTTTGCTAGTCGGCCGGATTAAGAAAAATCCTATGTGCTGGTCAAAACATGTTTATCCATCTAACAAGAGCTGGAACTCACAAAATGTACTTCAAACCCAGTTCAGCCCAAGATTTAGGTCAGGGACCAACCTGAATTTGAACCCACTTCATGGCTCCAGATCTAACACCTAGTGAATAAGATATTAGTGATGGCACATGAGAATTAATTTTAATCTGGCCAACTAGAAAAGCTGAGAAGAAAATGAGACATCTATTACTATGACTAAACTAAAAAATATATAAGCATGGCTGTAATATGTGGAAGTTTGTTGGAAAAAAAAAATTGAACTACTCAAATAAGTAAGACAATAAAAATAGTTTAATATAATGAAAAATTAGTTATATACATTTATAAATTAAGTAATAACCTGTATATTTATACTTTGAGCAAGCAGTAGATGATTACATAGTGTCATTCACGCTATTATTACAAATAAACACACATCTTTGGTGGGTCCAGTATTAAGATGCCAATCAGTATTAGAAAGAAGTTACACAAAATTGCTATTAACGCTTTGATTTACAGTTCTGAAACATGGTGACTAACATATATATTACTAGGAGCATTCCGAAATTCATCACATATATATGATATAAATTATTTCCACGCCATTAAGGTCGTGAAAATAAACAAAATACATTTGAAAACATTATATTTGAAACTACGACAAAATATTTAATGAAAATTGTTTAACAATAGTAAGACGAACACTTTATTTTTCCCAAGGCATATAGATACTCTTAAATTTAGATATATAAATTACAAAGGTAGGATTGTATATGATTGAAATAAATTTAATTATAAAATAGAAGTAATTGGCTATATATATATATATATATATATATATATATATATATATATATATATATATATATATATATATATATATATATATATATATTGTAAGGTGATGCCCAATCCTTATAAAAAAATAATAATAAGTAACTGATGTTTTAGAATAAAAATGTATAAAGATTAAATAGGCGGCCAACTTTTAAAACCTAATTTTTTTTTTAGATATTTGGAGACATATACACATATATATTCACACAAACATAACCATACATTCATGAAGGAATGAACACATTTATTTTTTTTTATTAAATGTAAAATAAAATATATACATATACACATATATATACATGAATGTAGATTTTAAATCATGACATGACAAAATAGAAAAAAATATTTGACATTAAATTCTAGTAACCACGTTTCTTTTGTTTAAAAAAAGAGTAAACCTTTGTTGATTTTGGGAACGTGGAAAAATATCTAAGCAACAGATTTTTTTTTGAGTTGTTGTTGGTTTTTCTTGTTCAAATGAAGTGCATGAAAGTAAAGTTGTAAAGAATATTTTAATTATTATATTAGTTATTATAATTTCCTTTCTTTATTAAAAATAAACTATTTAATATTTGGAATTTTATTATTGATAAGTGTAAAATGTTTTAAAAAGGAAAAAAAAAACATTATGCTAAGAGCATCATAGTTATTTATCATTGTTAAAAAATATAATTGCTATCAAATGTTTCTTGGATAAAATAAAATCAACTAATGATGAAATAGAACTTTATTAACACTACTTTTAAAGTAAAATCTTTATCATGAGTCTCATACATATATAAATAATACTGCATAGAAATAGCGTTCGCCTTATATTATAATGTAAGCCTTGGAAAAGGATTCATATTTAATAATATATATATATGTAAATAATACCTAACAATGCACTTTTGCTAATTAAGTGTCAGGGGATTTTTCTATCCTCTTGGTGTCATTCACGTGTGATGGAGGATCATATTTATTGGTATATATTGTTTAAATCAATGTGGAAAGATCTTGATATGGAATAGAAATGCATGGCTTTAAAATCAAATGCCAAGAAATTCAATTACGTCATGGGAATTGTTAATGCTTAGAATGTTCAACATGACTTAATATACATGAAGGAAAGAAAGACATTATCTGCTAAGAATACAGAAGCTGCTCTTGAAAATTTAACTTGCTATTGTTTTAAGGAATTCCAAAATTGCATTATATTTTATGTTTCAAATATTTTTTTTTAAATGTATACTGAGAGTTGGGTTGTGAATTTTTCTCACCCTTTTATTCAAGTGTAGCAAACATTTTTTTTTAAAAAGAACACATTTGTTTAGATTTTTATAGGGTGAGAGAGATGCACAACTCAAACTATACATCAATATATTATATATATTTGTAAATAAAATATTATCGTAATTGAAGGTTTAAATTAAATGTACAATGACTGAAACAAAAGGTAAGATTTTAAATATTTACATTTATTAGACAATTTATACATTAAAATCAAACTAATTAATATATATATATATATATATATATATATGATAATTAGTTTATAAATTCATATAATAAATATACATTTAAATATATATACATACATATATATATATATATATAACATTTTCTTGTTTAAATGAATAACTGTTTATGAATGAACTATACAAAACACAAATTAGCAATTCATGGCCATAACCTTGAGGTACATTTAAAGGACATAAACAAAATGATAATCGTACATTAGTAATATAATTTTATATTTAAAATAATTAATACATTATTGTAAATTATGCACTAAATTTTATATTTCTTATTTCAACCCATATTTTAATATTTAACTTACAGCTAGTCTTATTGTTGTAGAGATAAATTAATATTTTATAATAATCATATATATATTCTGTTGATTTATAAATATTATAACTTTAAGCATGATCTGTTAATAAATATTTGTTGTTTGAAGTTAAAACCTTTGTTTCTCTGGTCTCTAGATTGTCAAGCATCATTCATACTTCACTCACCAGAATAGCTATTATACATGCATACATATTTTTAATTTATTATTAGCAATAGCCATTAAGGATCTATATAGAGGTCACATTATTGCCATCCTATTTAATTCCATCCTTGAGCAGAGTTAAAGGCAAATGTCTACACTGAGTTAGAACCCCGAGTAGTAATAGGACCTGTAAGTAGAGAAGACTCTGGGTGTACTATCCTAAAAGGGTTTTACAGTCCGTTACATATTTTGGCAACCCAAACATTTGGGGCATCAATTAATTAAATATCTCACCCTGTAGACTCCTGGTACATTTTACGGTCTATTACAATATATATATATATATATATATATATATATATATATATATATATATATATATATCATTTAAGAAAAGCTTAATTTTAATATAAGAGCTTTAAAACTCGGTCATGAAGTAAAAGAAATAATAATAATACGAAGAAGTTTGCAGTGCTGACATAATAGCCTAAAAATAACTAAGAGGAAAAGGTTGTGCTTCTGGATGAAAAACAAAATGGATGGGCATACCATGTGCCAGATTTAGGGTTCACATCCAGTGACCTTTTTATATGAAGAAAGAATATGCATAGCATGTGCCAAACTTAGGGGTCACTGCCAGAGGCATTTTTATACGAAGAATTGAGAACAAATCTATGGGTTTGAACATGTTGTATCCCCCAGATTAAGAAGCACTTATATATAATCACGAAGATTGGCTATATGTCAGGAACACAGTACGAATGATAAATGTCTCTAACACATTGAATAAATTTTACAGCTTTAAAACAAATGACCTTTGTTTGAATACAATAATATGCCATGCAATTATAATATATATAGAGAGAAATTTAGATTTCATTTACTAAAATATACTTGAAGATTTTATTTATCAAAAGAAACATTAAGATTTAGATTTCAAATTATTAAAATATACTTTAAAATTTGATTTAGTAAAAGAAACATTAAGATTTTCCCCCACCCCTTTTTCTGCTAGTTAAAATATATCAATCTCACCTTCATTGATTTTACAATAACTGACATATTTAAATACAAGATTTGAAATTTTAAGAGTATGGAAAATATAAGAAGACTGGCAGTTATAGAAAATAATTAATGGGTCACTCTTTCAGACTTGAATAAAAACAAAACATTTTAGAAATTTCAAAGCATTAATTAGCTTAAGTTCTGGATTTACACCGGTAGAAAATCCAGAGTTAAAATATATAATATATATATATATATATATAATAAAAATGATACATATTATATATATATATATATATATATATATATATATATATATATATATGTTCAAAAGATGGCGCTTTACCAAAACCACCGAACAAGTGTAAGATTTGTTTACATAAACGAAAAAAGAGTCAGAAATTAACTACCTCTTTCATTTGCTCACCCCCAGATCAGCTGATTTCAAGCTGGTTTGCTCTCCTCAGTGGGGGATAGAGTATAGAAACTAGATCTAAACACTGACTCTCAAGTGTTTATGCAAAACGTTTCTATCAGACTGCAAGCATGAATTTTTCAGACCGGTAAAGTCTTCAAACTTAGCCTAGCAAGCCAGATATTTATATGGGTCTGATCTCAGTTCAGAATCACCATATAATCAAAGTCTCTGCAATATATATCATTGCAAGAAAACTTTAAAGGTACATTTATGAAAAACAAAAACAAGTTAATCACGTAACCTGCTATCACTTGTTATTTATGTTCAAAAGATGGCGCTTTACCACAACCACCGAACAAGTGTAAGATTTGTTTACATAAACGAAAAAATAGTCAGAAATTAACTACCTCTTTCATTTGCTCACCCCCAGATCAGCTGATTTCAAGCTGGTTTGCTCTCCTCAGTGGGGGATAGAGTATAGAAACTAGATCTAAACACTGACTCTCAAGTGTTTATGCAAAACGTTTCTATCAGATTGCAAGCGTGAATTTTTCAGACCGGTAAAGTATTCAAACTCAGCCTAGCAAGCCAGATATTTATATGGGTCTGATCTCAGTTCAGAATCACCATATAATCAAAGTCTCTGCAATATATATCATTGCAAGAAAACTTTAAAGGTACATTTATGAAAAACAAAAACAAGTCAATCACGTAACCTGCTATCACTTGTTATTTATGTTCAAAAGATGGCGCTTTACCAAAACCACCGAACAAGTGTAAGATTTGTTTACATAAACGAAAAAAGAGTCAGAAATTAACTACCTCTTTCATTTGCTCACCCCCAGATCAGCTGATTTCAAGCTGGTTTGCTCTCCTCAGTGGGGGATAGAGTATAGAAACTAGATCTAAACACTGACTCTCAAGTGTTTATGCAAAACGTTTCTATCAGATTGCAAGCGTGAATTTTTCAGACCGGTAAAGTCTTCAAACTCAGCCTAGCAAGCCAGATATTTATATGAGTCTGATCTCAGTTCAGAATCACCATATAATCAAAGTCTCTGCAATATATATCATTGCAAGAAAACTTTTTCGGTGGTTTTGGTAAAGCACCATCTTTTGAACATAAATACCAAGTGATAGCAGGTTACGTGATTAACTTGTTTTTGTTTTTCATAAATGTACCTTTAAAGTTTTCTTGCAATGATATATATTGCAGAGACTTTGATTATATGGTGATTCTGAACTGACATCAGACCCATATAAATATCTGGCTTGCTAAGCTGAGTTTGAAGACTTTACCGGTCTGAAAAATTCACGCTTGCAATCTGATAGAAATGTTTTGCATAAACACTTGAGAGTTAGTGTTTAGATCTAGTTTCTATACTCTATCCCCCACTGAGGAGAGCAAACCAGCTTGAAATCAGCTGATCTGGGGGTGAGCAAATGAAAGAGGTAGTTAATTTCTGACTCTTTTTTCGTTTATGTAAACAAATCTTACACTTGTTCGGTGGTTTTGGTAAAGCGCCATCTTTTGAACATAAATAACAAGTGATAGCAGGTTACAAGATTAACTTGTTTTTGTTTTTCATATATATATATTATAAAACATAAATAGAATGTTGGCTCAAAAAACAATCTGGCAAGTATATTGATTAATAATGCATTGTTTTAAATGGAAGTTTATAACTTGCTTCATGAAGGTTTACTTAAAAAATGACAAAAAAGATTTTTATAAATTAAGCTCACCAGTTTGTTTGAGATTAGCAAATTAATAAAAAAGCATATATATATATATATATATATATATATATATTTTTATATATAGATATATAGATAAATATCAGATAGATATATATATATATATATATTGAAGCAGTCGGATCTGAGTTTGATCCTAGATTCATGTTATTTACCCTAATACTAACCTTAAATTTCCGATGCAATGGGGCTTTATACGTTCAATCCACGCTAATTTCCATAATAAATAATTTATTTCAAATGCGTATTAAAATTAATTAGTTTAGCTTAAAATTGATCAATTCTCTAAATAAATTCATGAGAAAATATTCATGAATTTATATATATTAAATTGCGTGGATTGTGCGTATATACTTGTAAATATTAAAAATATATAATTGTTCGAAAGTTTCATTGCGTCGGGAATACTTGTTTTTTTTTAATTTTAAATAATTTGTTAAAGTGTTGTTGATTAAAAACTACATTCTTTCGATAAGCTCTCAATTTCTCAAAAACAACAGTAAAGTTTTATTAATTGGAAAAAGATAAGAATTCAATTTCTAATTAAAATCATTTCAGATTTTAAGAATTCATTTTCTAATTAGGAAAGGAATTCAAAAATTAGTTTGAAAGCCTTATCGAGGGAATGTATTTGAAAACAACTAATTGATAATAAAATGAGCGCTAGCCTTAAGGCATCTGGACAATATATATAGCCCTGAAAAGTCAGGAGAAAAGGCGAGCTTTGTTGTAGAGTAGTGCAGTGAACTCTGTGCGTATAAAAAATTAAATACATCATGATAGAGGGCTAGAACATCAGGAATCTGGCTACGGTTCCTAAAGTCCCGAGAAATCTTCACTGGAGCTGTTGAACCTTTTCCGGATCGATCATTCTGCTAAAATTATGGAGGCTACTAAAATGCTGTTCCAATAATCAATCAATGGTGCCTACATTTTTAACAACCTGGAGGTGTAACTTAAGGACCAGCACGGAAGGGGTAATATATGTTTCTATAATGGACATTAAACTTTCTGGTCAGTTCGAACTTTATTTTACACTCCTCCTTATTAAGAGCTCTTTTATTCTTTAATGTAAAATCTTTGTAACACCTTTTATTTATAAAATGCTACTGTAAATCTATAGCGTAATTCTTTAAATCTCTAGTCTTTAAACTTTTTCTTTTCTTACCTGGCGGTTCATTTAATATATATATTAGTGTGCTTTATTAATGTCCTATTTAAAAATTATATGCCAATAATCTTTCGACTCGATGAGCTCCTTGATTCCATTTGCCTCACGCAAATAATATAACATTAATTTCAA
Source organism: Epiperipatus broadwayi (assembly GCA_028023455.1). Classification (NCBI taxonomy): domain Eukaryota; kingdom Metazoa; phylum Onychophora; class Udeonychophora; order Euonychophora; family Peripatidae; genus Epiperipatus; species Epiperipatus broadwayi. Next base: position 78,572 of record JAQFVV010013652.1, on the reverse strand, counting down.
ATAGTTATTCTCGCCCATTAGAACTAAATTTATAAGTTCTATTAATCATCGAGTCGAAAGAAAATATTATACGTTTACTATTTTTATAATTAGCTAATAATAAATTATTTGCTCCGTTTTTCACCTATGTCCCCAGCTCCTAAGTTACAAGTGTTTATATACTCACAAAATGTTAAAATATTGATTTCTTGTTCCACTAATATATATATTTATTCGAATATAACCTTAAATGTTTTTATTGCAAAAAGGGTCGATAAAGGGTTAAATGTATTTTAATTCCACTTTTGTTATTTTATATTAATATTCAGGAAGGGCACGATATTAGGGCATAATTAATATAGTTTATAAATGTTTTAAAATAGTTCGATAAAAGCTCGTTTGACTTTAATTAATTGGTCAAGTCATCACGTAGAGCATTCTACATGGGTTTTATTTTTCAACGATGACTATCAAGTCATCATCATTAAACGTTGCTGACGTAGGGCCATCTTCCGCTCCGTTAGGCTGGTCGGTGATCATATTCTCTTATTTAAATTTCTCGAGAAAGATAGTACTTCCTTTCCTATTCATTAGTCAAAGGGCGTAAGACTTGCCACATGCAAGCCGCCATAGGACTTCGATCATCGACTAGCGATCATCTTTCAATTTTACTCTCTGCCTTGTAATTCGTCAGTACCGTGCATCTTTGTCCCGGTAAAACCCGCTCCGTGCTCGTAATTCGTGATAAAGTGATTTAAATTAAAGTCGAACCAATTCTCAAATATATTTAGTTTAAATCAGTTTTCAAATCAAGATTAAAGTTATGCCTTAAAATACGTTTTGCTCTTCATGAATAGATTTCCAAATGTGAAAATAAATCTCACATTCCACCGTAATAAAATTAGAACAATCATTTCCGTTCTTAATGAATACCTTTATCTGCCTTTATATTTCTCGTTGGGGGCATAGACATAGAATCCCATGTTGTGTAATACTTGTTGGCATATGATAAGGACCGCCACTCTTATTATATTTATAAATTCTTTTAAAGACTAGAGGTAACTAATGCAATCTATATTTTATTGAACAAAACAAATTATTATTATTATTAAATATTTTCTAACATACTTGGTTTCTTAGTTCATCATTCTTTTTATAATTATTTAAATGTTCATACCCGCTATCTGTGTTGGCAACCTGAACATACATATGATTTGATTTAAAAAGTATTCAAAGTAATTAATTATTAGATATTCGTGTCAGTACAAGGGTCTCTAGTCCTCACCAACCGTTGAACTAGTTCTTGGCGCATAGCACTGTGCCGTTGATTTCTGCTATCTGAGCTGTTAAGTTGGGTTTGAATTCAGTTTTGAACCGCCTGAGTTTGAATCCGATTTGACTTGCGGTGGTGGTGGGTTTTCGACCGGTACATGGTCATTTTTTTTCATTGCTTTTTTTTGAAGTGAAAAGAAATGAAGCAGTCGGATCTGAGTTCGATCCTAGCTTCATGTTATTTACCCTAATACTAACCTTAAATTTCCGATGCAATGGGGCTTTATACGTTCAATCCACGCTAATTTCCATAATAAATAATTTATTTCAAATGCGTATTAAAATTAATTAGTTTAGCTTAAAATTGATCAATTGTCTAAATAAATTCATGAGAAAATATTCATGAATTTATATATATTAAATTGCGTGGATTGTGCGTATATACTTGTAAATATTAAAAATATATAATTGTTCGAAAGTTTCATTGCGTCGGGAATACTTGTTTTTTTTTAATTTTAAATAATTTGTTAAAGTGTTGTTGATTAAAAACTACATTCTTTCGATAAGCTCTCAAATTCTCAAAAACAACAGTAAAGTTTTATTAATTGGAAAAAGATAAGAATTCAATTTCTAATTAAAATCATTTCAGATTTTAAGAATTCATTTTCTAATTAGGAAAGGAATTCAAAAATTAGTTTGAAAGCCTTATCGAGGGAATGTATTTGAAAACAACTAATTGATAATAAAATGAGCGCTAGCCTTAAGGCATCTGGACAATATATATAGCCCTGAAAAGTCAGGAGAAAAGGCGAGCTTTGTTGTAGAGTAGTGCAGTGATCTCTGTGCGTATAAAAAATTAAATACATCATGATAGAGGGCTAGAACATCAGGAATCTGGCTACGGTTCCTAAAGTCCCGAGAAATCTTCACTGGAGCTGTTGAACCTTTTCCGGATCGATCATTCTGCTAAAATTATGGAGGCTACTAAAATGCTGTTCCAATAATCAATCAATGGTGCCTACGTTTTTAACAACCTGGAGGTGTAACTTAAGGACCAGCACGGAAGGGGTAATATATGTTTCTATAATGGACGTTAAACTTTCTGGCCAGTTCGAACTTTATTTTACACTCCTCCTTATTAAGAGCTCTTTTATTCTTTAATGTAAAATCTTTGTAACACCTTTTATTTATAAAATGCTACTGTAAATCTATAGCGTAATTCTTTAAATCTCTAGTCTTTAAACTTTTTCTTTTCTTACCTGGCGGTTCGTTTAATATATATATTAGTGTGCTTTATTAATGTCGTATTTAAAAATTATATGCCAATAATCTTTCGACTCGATGAGCTCCTTGATTCCATTTGCCTCACGCAAATAATATAACATTAATTTCAAATAGTTATTCTCGCCCATTAGAACTAAATTTATAAGTTCTATTAATCATCGAGTCGAAAGAAAATATTATACGTTTACTATTTTTATAATTAGCTAATAATAAATTATTTGCTCCGTTTTTCACCTATGTCCCCAGCTCCTAAGTTACAAGTGTTTATATACTCACAAAATGTTAAAATATTGATTTCTTGTTCCACTAATATATATATTTATTCGAATATAACCTTAAATGTTTTTATTGCAAAAAGTGTCGATAAAGGGTTAAATGTATTTTAATTCCACTTTTGTTATTTTATATTAATATTCAGGAAGGGCACGATATTAGGGCATAATTAATATAGTTTATAAATGTTTTAAAATAGTTCGATAAAAGCTCGTTTGACTTTAATTAATTGGTCAAGTCATCACGTAGAGCATTCTACATGGGTTTTATTTTTCAACGATGACTATCAAGTCATCATCATCAAATGTTGCCGACGTAGGGCCATCTTCCGCTCCGTTAGGCTGGTCGGTGATCATATTCTCTTATTTAAATTTCTCGAGGAAGAAAGTACTTCCTTTCCGATTCATTAGTCAAAGGGCGTAAGACTTGCCAAATGCAAGCCGCCATAAGTCTTCGATCATCGACTAGCGATCATCTTTCAATTTTACTCTCTGCCTTGTAATTCGTCAGTACCATTGCATCTTTGTTCCGGTAAAACCCGCTCCGTACTCGTAATTCGTGATGAAGTGATTTAAATTAAAGTCGAACCAATTCTCAAATATATTTAGTTTAAATCAGTTTTTAAATCAAGATTTAAGTTATGCCTTAAAATACGTTTTGCTCTTCATGAATAGATTTCCGAATGTGAAAATAAATCTCACATTCCACCGTAATAAAATTAGAACAATCATTTCCGTTCTTAATGAATACCTTTATCTGCCTTTATATTTCTCGTTGGGGGCATAGACATAGAATCCCATGTTGTGTAATACTTGTTGGCATATGATAAGGACCACCACTCTTATTATATTTATAAATTCTTTTAAAGACTAGAGGTAACTAATGCAATCTATATTTTATTGAACAAAACAAATTATTATTCTTATTAAATATTTCTAACATACTTGGTTTCTTAGTTCATCATTCCTTTTATAATTATTTAAATGTTCATACCCGCTATCTGTGTTGGCAACCCGAACATACATATGATTTGATTTAAAAAGTATTCAAAGTAATTAATTATTAGATATTCGTGTCAGTGCAAGGGTCTCTAGTCCTCACCAACCGTGGAGCTAGTTCTTGGCGCATAGCACGGTGCCATCGATTTCTGCTATCTGAGCTGTTGAGTTGGGTTTGAATTCAGTTTTGGTTAAGCTGAGTTTGAATCCGATTTGACGTGCGGTGGTGGTGGCTTTCGACCGGTACAATATATATATATATATATATATAATCAAGTAATAAATATGTGACCACACCAAAATTAAAGAAAGGTTAAAAGAATATGAGATAGGATTAGATATAAAGAAATTATTTGAGAGTAAAATTACATTTACAGATATATATATATATATATATATATATATATATATATATATCTGTAAATCTAAGTTTATATCTAAATATATTTATATATATATATATATATATAAGGCAAAGTTGAAGAATACATGAGAAGAGATCTTGATAGATTATTTAGGCTAGATTTAGTTTGACGTGATGGCTTGAAAAATTATCTTGCAGTTTTAAGAGTTCAATTTAAAACATTGCATCTTCTCCTGTGGCAGCAAGCTTCTACTAAATGCACACTGATGATCTTAGGTTGGGCTTTTCACACTTGGGCAGCAGGATGGTATGGCCATGAGAGATGATGATCCCAAAAGGGTCAAGAAGAGTGGTGGATTTACTGCTACTTCATTTGTAAGTTTCAAGCAAAACGAAATATTTTTATAATATTTCTCTCTAAAAGTAGCTAATCTCTTTTTCCAAAATTCAGTCATTTTATACTTTTTCTTTTATCAGTTGTTTTTGAAAGATGCAATTGTTAGATAATGTCCAAAATAAATTCAAATCTATTTCCAGATTAGAAATAGATTTGACAACATGTTTTCAACAAAAGAAAATCTTTAATCTACTTAATACCATTTATTTTAAGTAAAACTTTAATTATAAAAATACCTCCCTTTAATTATTTTTGGACAATGAACAACAGTCACATCTTCCATATTGGATTTTATAAAAAATATACAGTCTAATTAAAAAACAAGCAATTTAAAATAAAAAAGCTAAAAATGACATATAATAAGTATTTACAAACGTCAATATTTTGTTAGTAAGTTTTGCTCCTATGTATATATTTGAGCTGCATCTATAATACTTTAATAAAAAGAATTAATAATTAAAACATGTTATTGAAACATTAAATTTTATAATTTAAGCGCGCATCTCAAACATATACATAAAAATATATATTCGACAAAAGGAGTGGTATGGGAAATAGGGACTTAAACACAGGTTAGTAGGCAGAAACATGAAGCACAATGTTAAGATAAGATTGACTGCTTCATTTCTCTGGACATACAATGAAACAAAAAAAACAACAAAAGAAAATGCCTTGACTAGGAGTTTTCAAGTGACGACAAAAAGAACAACGAAAATTTTCAAAATTCAATTCACAATCTTGTTGTTATGAGTATTACATAGTTTGAGTTTGGTATAAATCTAACATTAAGATAAAACATTTTGCTAAACTTAAGAGCATATACATAACAAATTATTACATATCACTATGAATTCAAACTCAGGTAAACTAAACAAACTTTTAACTACATTGGTCCGAGTATATAAACTACTATGAAATATCATTTGGGGATGTGAATATTTGTTCAACTCCTTAATCCAGAAAAAAAAATTTGCACATCTATATAATGAAAAAAAATTTTTCTATGCTTGGGCTACAACACAATTTCTCCAGGCATATGGGTTTCCAAGAAAATATATAGCAATGCAATACATATAAAATTTTCTAAAACATCTGTTCCTACACATTGCACATACACACCTATGTACATATATGCACAGCACTATCATATACAAGTACATAGATTTTACACATACATACACTTCTAAATGCACTATACAATACTACACACTATTGGAAAAGACAGAAAAACAAAAAAAATCTGTACACATGCTAAATCCTTTCACTTTACTTTTAAAATAAATACAAACATTATATACTCAACTAACAAAAAAAAATTCTATACATATATTTCTTTTTTTTTTAAAAAAAATCATCCCCTTCATAAACACTCACTGGTCCCACACTTTCTATATATCTGCCCAACTATAGTTTAGCTGAAAATTTAGCTTTTGCTTGCCGAAAAAAAAAATGTTTTTTTTTAAGATTTTATACTAATCTAGCCATTTCTTTTAATTTCTCTTGGTCGCACCCATGCATCTAAAAGAAAACTCATAGTCTGGTTATTACATGTTTAAAATTGTTACATCATAATATTAAGCCAAAAAAAATTTTGCTCTCAATAAATTTTTTTATCTGAATTCGAACCCTCAACTTCCAATATTTTTGCATTTGACTCACTACTGGTTAGCAAAATTTATTTTTATAAGGGTGACAGCTAAGATAGAGTGATCAATGAGTTATGGATTATTTATACACTTTTTATATATGTCTCAAGAACAAAAAAACTTTATATATGACATTGAAGAAAAATACATATGTACTATGGTTGTTGTACATGGGTTTTAACTTTAAACAGTGAATTTTACACTTTGAACACATTATTTTAAATATATCAAACTTGAAAAAATTATATACCAACTTTTTTAAAGAATATATATATAAACAGAATTCAGTACTCAGGGTATGTGGGTGTTTATAACGAAGCCTCATGTTGGGAAGCCAAGCCCGAGAAAAAAATCATATGTGCCGGTCAAAACATGTTTATCCATCTAACATGAGCTGGAACTCACAAAATGTCTTCAAACTTATGAAATTACCCCACTGGCAAAAGGAAGAACCTTAATATAAGAAAATTATCGATACCTTGCAGGTAAGAAAACATGATGCTACTCTTACCAAGAAGTATCGATTAAACAAAGGAATCCTGCAAATACGCTCGCCGGATGCTGATGGTCCATGGAAAATTCTTGTGCCCCAAAAGTTATGGACCTGATTTACCAATCATGTACATCAGTTAATTGGACACTATGGTCCTCGAAAAACAGAGGAAGCATTGAGGCAGCAATTTTACTGGTCTGGATTATATATTCATGTAACTAACACTCTTCAGAAATGTTCAATATGTGCTAAGAGTAAAATGTCTAACAAGTCCTATGCAGGCCACAATGTGCCCATTCTTTCATCTGGATCCAACAAAATTCTGGCCATCTGCCACTATGGACCATTGCCAGCAATTAAACATTACCAATACCTTCTGGTAACATATGATGTATTCTCAAAATACGTCTGTGCATATCCGGTATGGAGGACAGATTCCAGAATGCAATCAGAGTTTTACAAGAAAAGCAATTCAAAGAAGTAGGAAAACCCGCAGTAATCCTATCTGATCATGGATCCGCTTTCACTTCCAAAGAGTGGAAGACATGGATAGCACACTGTGGCATTAAGCACATTCTTACAAAGATCAGAAACCCTCAATCCAACCCTTGTGAGAGAGCGATGAAGGAGACTAACCAGCTATATTGGACATACATACCTGATAATCACAGGGGTTGGGTAAACAGTCAACAAAAGATAATAAATTACATAAATAATACCATCAGTGGGTCCACTGGATTTACTCCAGCATGGCTACATTTTGTAAGGCTGGGCCCAATGTTAGTCAAAACACCACTGGAAATTGACCAGAAAAAAAATTAACAGAAAAAGAGACCAAGATAAGGCTCATGTGCATTTAAACCAAATGGCCAAACTGTGAGGTCAGCGAAGAAACCCTCATCCACATGCATTTCAGGTAGGGGATCAAGTTTCGGTATGAGTAACCAGAGCCAGTAATGTAACCAACAAACAATTCAAAAAATAATTTCCCCTATATCAAGGACCCTACCAGATTCAGAGCAAATGTGGCAATAATGCCTTTGCTTTAACTGATAATGGGTTGAATAAAGGCACCTTTAATGTGAGGAGTCTCAAACCATATCATGAAATACCTCAGATCCAGGGGAAGTGTAAATAATTTTCAGAATGTGAGACCCTTTGGGTATGACATCATATAGTTGAAATACATATTGATTGCGTGATTGGACTGTTGATATATAAATCTTGTCTAAGGACTATTATCTAATAGTAACTTTATAAAGTAAGAAGACTAAAGTTAGTAGAATGAGGGTGATAAGAAATAATTGTAATTTTAGCAGAGTAATAAATTTAGAAGAAACTAAAGGCTTGAAGATCTCAATACAGTTACCATTCCAATAATAATATAATAAACCTTGGTCAGCAACCGTTGGCCTGCCTCTATTGTCACTGGACACCCAAGAAAAATGTTTTTTTTTCCCCAAGTCAAGGAATATAAAGCTGGAAATATAGTACATATTTCTGCTTCACCTAGTGCCAATGTCATCAGCACTAGTCTGGGTTTGAACCCCATTCTTATTAACTGACACCCATCTCAGTTTAGGTGGTAGTATATTTTAAGCATTATTATAATCTTTTATATTTCATTAATCTTATTTTATAATTAAAACTAACATTTTTATATTAGTTTATTTATTTTAAATTAGTAAAAATGTAATATTTGTAAGAAATATTTTGTAAATGTCTATTTAAGTTTATGTCAAATATCAGTTTGAAAGTCCTTGTACCAAATTCCTAAAATTTACCTGAATAAAATCTACATTTTTGTTAATCTAAACCTTAATTAAATAGGCTTTATTAATACAATGACTGATAAACTTAATATGCTTGTTGTCGTTTTTTTAATTAGCAAATCAACCCTTGGGGCATGTTCATGCAGAATTATAGATTTCCCTCCAAAGCAGGCACCAACCTGAGAGAAACAGTTAGAGCGATTGCAATTGGCAGTTGTCACTGTCGATTCAATCCTCTAGATAAAGATCAGAACACATAAATAAGGGAAAATTTGATTAATTATTTATTGAGTTTATTGGAGAGAAGTGATTAATCTATATATACATTGTGCCTAAAGAAATGACGGGGTGAAAAGATTGGTCGTTTGCTTCTCAGAGGTCTGTTCCACCAACTCATCCATGCCTTTCCCGTGCTTAAACATCTATCTGGAGACTGTCCATGTCGAGGAAGCCTGCAAATAATCTGACTGTATAAATGCCTGTTTACAGCCATGGAATGCCTACTGATTGATTCTGAGGTAACGTCCAATTTGCAGCAAGCCATTGATTTCATTTTACTTGTTTTCCAAATCAATACTAATGTATATTTTATATATATGTATGATGTTTATACAGCTTGGTTTAAATGCGTCTTTTAATTTTATTAAATTTAAAATATCAATTCTTATAAAATCTTACATTATTTTGATGCGGAAAATTAAATTAATTTTGTTGGTTTATTTAGAATATTTGATTTACTGAAATTTCCAAGTATGAAATTCAATGAGCTATTAAATTTAAATTCTCTCCCTCCTAATTTTCCAGTAAAAATTATTACAGGACACTTACTTTCCATAAATTAATTAATAGAAAAGTGTGTTTAGTTTTGTACCTTTTATATTATAAATTCATTTTAAATTTATGATTGAAATTATTTTAAAAATCTTATTATTACCTCCAATTTAAAATTGCTCTCGTAATTAAATTGATTAGCTAAACCTATTACAATTTCTGTAAAATGTATATCTTGATAGAAAATCATTGACAGCACATTTATCATAAAATTTTATCAATATATATTTCATACACATATTTACTTTGTCAGAAAATATTAAAATTATGATTTACAATTTATTATGCTTTATATCGTCAAACTTCATCAGAAGTGAGTTTGATATTAATGCCCTGTTTATGTTAATTAAAAGACAGTCTTATTTTGTAATCTTTGATAAAATATTTAATAACTTATTAATAAAAGTGTGGAAAACAATTTATATTTCAGTTCTAATTCTTACCTTTCTTTTTATAATATAATTTATAATTCATTCATTGATGTCAGGGAGCCAATTATTTTCATCAGGATTTAAGTTATAATTTTGTTAGTGATACATTATCTACCTATATATGTCTAAGGCATTATGTATTTATAGCTACTACCATTCATTTATTATTATTTTGCTTTGCTAGTTACCTCTTAGGACCTTCAGAAATTTAACTGACCAGTCCAACCTTTTACTCTCTCTCAAAGTAGACATAGCTCATACCAAGGGTTCATTTTCAGGCATTACCATTTAGATGTCTATGGAAATTCCAGCACATCACATTTATTATTATTATTATTCAGAGACATGCTTTTGCTGGAGGGCCAACATTTCTCTGATCTACCTGTACATATCAGGAATTTCTTTTAGTAAAGCCACCCAGAGGTTCATAACAGACTTCATTTATTTTGTTGTAATCTATAATAGCATACTGCTTTCTTCATCATTTTATATCTTTATTTAGAAAACCTGAAATGCTCTCTGACATGATGGCATGTCTTTCACAAACAAATTTTGTAATTAATTAAATCTGACTGTATAAATGTCAATTATTTATTTAATAACTATTTTGCTTCCCACACTCATTATATACAAATGATTTTAACTGTAATTGTGTTTTAAATGCCCATCTTTCATGTCTTGTAATATATATATATATATATACAATTACATATATATCTTGTTATATATATATATATATATATATACAAATTTATTTGTAATATCTTGAAGAGGGCTAATAATATTTTATTGTTAATTGGTTTTGGCCGACCAATTAACAAACTTTTACATTGTTTGTCAAGCCTCATAAAAACGAATTAAAGCAAATAACCAAGTTGTATAAACAAAGACTACTTATTTTGTACTAAATTCCTTAATAAATCCTATAGTATTGTTATTTTAAATAAGCTTAGTTTGTCATCATTCCCAATCTCTAAGGGTAATTACTCTATTTATTTAAATATTTCTTTGATTTAAATTCAATTGTTTGTAGTGTTGCCATAAAGAATTATCATGATTATTGTTCAAATCATTAGTAAATCAATCAAATCATATCTGTACCATTCTGCAATCATCAGAATTCATTAAATTATTGATTTTTCATATAAACCCTTTATTATTTTGAGTCACTATGTGAACCATGACCTCCAGCTGGGACGGAATAAAACCAAGCACTGCTAGTGTCATCACAAACGTTATCCATTAGTCAGAGAGGCAATAGTTTAGGCAAATAGATTAGGATCCATCCTTGTCCTGACATATGTATCTTGTGCATGGTTGGATTCATGGTACTTTTGCTTGGATTATTTGTCTTGTTGAATGAATACACGATTTTGACCAGCACAATATATAAGTAAATAATTTTACAATATCAATCAAGCTTATTTGTAATTGTTGGTGTATTAAATAATTATTTTTAATGTGTAACCATTTAAAACATTATAGTTGTAAGACATGAGTATATTGCTAATGAAGTTATTAAAGTTGTCTATTAAATTATCATAAAAGAAATACATGAATAAATTATAAAATGTTTTGTTAATTTTTATTAATATAATACCACTAAACATCACATGATCACTGTCTCATTCTAGCACATAATTGTTATTAAACAAAGCAAAACTCTCCATACATTAGTGCCATCTTGTGCCAACAAGAGGAATCAATGGATGCCAGAAGGCTTGTGCATAAAATCCTTATCTAGATCCAAGGCTCCTCACTGATGAAGGCCACAAGCCGAAAACTAGTCTGGGGACATTGGATGAGTAGTCACTAGATAGGAATTTTATGCACAAGCCTTCTGGCATGCATTGATTGCTCTTGTTGGCACAAGATGGCACTACTGTATGGTGAGTTTTGCTTTGTTTTATTTATATTATTAATTTATTAAAATTTATATTTAAAGATATACTTCTAATCACTAGCCCAATAATATTTTAGCTTTTAGAAATTCTAATAGTTATCTTGTCACTTAAAACATAGTTATTTATAAACAAATAATTTAAATATTCTGTGTGTTTTGCATAACGATAATAAATTTCAATTTAAAGTTAAAGTTAAAAGAAAATAATCATTGTGTTTTGACTTCTTGATTTAATTTAAAAGGATTTTATATTCAAAGATAACTTAATTATTTTATCTTATAATATTTTTCTTTTTACAAAATATTTTATAATTTAAAAATAAATCTGTTTTTATATATAAAAATTATATTATTATTCTGATCATTTAAAAAAAAATATATATTTAAATAAATGATTTCGTTATTAATATAATAATTTGCATTATGTTAAATAATCTGTTAAATAATTATAATAAAATGAAGTAATCATTGTAACGTCTGGAATTTTTTAAACTTGGTAATTAATATATATATATTTAGCATCTTAGATTTTCCAAAAAAACAAATTTGTGTATATTAACTAATTATTCTCAACCTACTTGTCAATTATTAATTAATAATACATTACATGACTATCTTTATTTTAGCTTTGGCCATGTGTGTTTTAGATACTTCATATTTTCTTCAGCATTCTACAATAAAACTTTTTTATAATTGCCGACTATTTTTTATAATTTTCTATTATGCAGTAGTAAAATAACTATCAACTCGGGTTTCTATCTTTGATCCATCTGCCATTTTAGATTTTATTTTGAATTTATACACCAATAGGAAAATCTAACACATATTACAGAAAGAAAAAAAAAAAACAAACACTTTATTTCAACAATTTGTGTCAACATAAATTTTTGCTTTAGAAAGATTAAATATTGCTCAAACATTTTATTAAACATGCTATGCTTTTATTTTTCAATGTCAGAATTTTAAAATATTGAATGCCAGAACTTTATACAACTTTGCATTAATTTAAAAAAAAGTTTATATACATTGTTTTACAAGTAATTATAGACATTATATTTGCAAATGCTAAACTTTGCTATGTTTACAGAATTTTATTTATGCTTAATTTGATATTTGTAATTCAAATTAAAACTTTTGCCTGACAATGCAAATGATAAAGAAGGTATTAAAATTGAATTATAAACATATGATTAATTGGCTTTATTTTGAAATAAACTTATGTTTTTACATCTATGTATTTTAAAATAACCTTTCTAAAATTATTATTGCGCTGTTATTTCTAAATGGATGAAATACTTAATCACCATTCATAAAATTGCAGAAATAGATATATTACATTTGCTAGGAATTATTTCTTACTATGAAATATTTTTATAAAAGAAAATAAAAATGTCCATTTATATGTATTTGTCTATGACTAAAATGTACATTATAAAATTTTGGTATGGAATATTTTGCCTTATTCTGCAATTACAAATAAATATAATAATGGCAAAATGTACTTTATTTGCTAATAAATATTCTATATGTCTTTGAATGATAACACATAATATTAAGTGAACTCAATCAACCATTGTGTCAATTTACATATTGCTGATAAAAATATTATACTCAATAAATGAACTTCTGAATATTTTATTGCCAATCAAATGTAAAATGTTACTTATTTTATGTTTGATGAAATCGGCTCATCAATTTTGTAATGTGAAATTAATTCAAAATACTATTGTCACCAAATAAAAATGTATTTATCGCTGAGTAATACTTTATATTATTTGAATTAGTTTAATAAATGTACATTCTGCTTTTTTTAATGTTTCATTGCATAAAACTACAATTTGTGTTTCCATCAGAAACAATATTTTTGTCTATATGCTCTTTAGAATGAGTAAAACAAATTGTACTTCTTATTGTTTTTATTTTAACTTTATCAAAGAAAACTATAGTTTCTTATCATCATATTAATAACAAATGCTTTACTATTACTTTGCATGGCCTTTTAGTAATGCCAGTGATTAACATTTTTAAGTAACTCAAATTTAAATTATTTGCTTGTGAATATTTAATATTTATAATCATCCAGATATTTTGCTAAATCATTGGCATGCCCAAGTAATCTTTATTTGAATGGTTGTGTTACCAGATGGGATGGAAACTAATATTTAAGGACTATTAGTTATTAATTTGTATAAATGAATAAATATTTACTTTTAAGATGAATTAATCTTAAAAGTAAATATGTATTCACTTATACCAATTAATAACTAATAGTCCTAGAGGAAGATCAGTAAATTTCTTCCTGCAAAGCTCTATAAAATTTAAACTTAAACTGTTAATTTAATTCATAATTCTAAACCTAGCTAAATGTTGAACATTCATAATTAATAACTTTTAATAACTGTTAACAAGTAAATTTTGTAAACTTTAATTTAATAATAATCTTTGTAAGAATCTTGGCTGCTAATAAATATTTATAATTGATAATTTTCTTAACATAAGAACTATAATCAGTTTTTATTATTTATATATCTTTTTGATTTTCAGTCAATCCTATTTTCTATTTTATATATTATTAATTCATCTATTTATGTTATGCCATTCAGAGTGGATATTGACAATAATAATAATTTTGGAAAGATGATTAGATGTTGTCACATAGATAATTTATATTGCCTTTTAATACACCTAAAAATCTCTGAGTGTGGGCGAGAATGTTATTTTAAACATATTATAAGTAATTAGTTAATTTTAAAGTCCCAAATATGCTTTACTTCTTTTTAGTTTATTCTTATAATCTATACAGATTACTGGGTAAACTATATCACTTTTAATTACTCCCTTTTAGCATGATTTAAGTATGATAATTTATGAACCAGCATATTGTAGTTTTGCAGAATGAAACTATAGATTTAGCACTTGATTAATTTTAATATTTATATTTAGAAAGATTATGAATGTGTCTTTATAAAGTAACAGATGAATATATGTGTTTTATATATATATATATATATATATATATATATATATATATATATATATATATATATATATATATATATATATATATATATATATATATATATATTCCTATTGAAATGGGTTTTGGTTTTAAGAAATAACCCCATTATTCTTAATTAGAACAGCTCCCTTTTTTATTACTGGAACATGAAGGTTCACATTGTTTTATAAGCTGCTCTGAACTAAATGTTCAAATATTCTCAGATAAAAAGATGTACAGTCTATAAGAAACAAGTACTTGGTATTGAATTCCATGAGTAACTGTACATTTGGGCCTCATGTCTTACTTATTTTATGGAATGATTTAGTCTTGGAAGTTTCGCTATAAATCATCAGTTTGCCTCCATAATATTATTCATTCAGCATTAATCCAAACATAAAATATACTTTATATAAAGCAATCTGCATAAAAAGCACATTTGTTGCTCATTGTATAGTTTTGATGTGTTAGTTATATTTGCTATTTATCATTCTCACAGGATTTGACTATTAGCATTCTTGTAGGAATGGTATACCATAATTAAGCAATGATTAAGTCATAGCTTAATAAAATTTATAATTAACTCTACTAGATTATGATATTCTGTTCTCTAACTTGCTCATCATTGCTACAGCTGTATGTGCAAATCCTCATGCAGTTTTTTATTTTATTTTCTATTATGTATTTTATATTTTCACAGTTAAATATTTTAAACTTATAAATGTTTAGTGTGTTATTTGTAATTCATTACCAAATCTTATCGAAATCTACTCTTAATTTGGTATTAGTTGTTAATATGTGCATTGCCTTACTAGTCATATATGTGCATGTATAGTTTAATTATTAGTAATTTATCCATTTATTTCCTCAGTCTTTTGTTCAGCCATTTGTTACTGCTGACACACGAATTAAGAAACTCCGAGTGTAACCTCATATATGTCATTGATATGATAATAAGTCATGGAATGTTTGTACAGGAGCTGAGGTACAATTTGATTTGAGGTCTTAACCCCTGATCAAGATCAGCTTTTGGTATAATTTGTCAAAACTCTGGATTTTGTTGTGTGAATGTACAAGTCTAACTGGAACAATATATATATATATATATATATATATATATATATATATATATATATATATATATATATATATATATATATATATATATATATATGAGAGAGAGAGAGAGAGAGAGAGAGAGAGATCAATATTTGTAAATATAGTCACTAAATAATTATTTTTTATCCACTTAGGAATGTTTTGATTATCCCAGTAATCTTTGGCAACTAAAACTTAAGTGCTAACTTACCCACATTTCTTTGATCTTAATGTTTGCTACTTGCCTGTTAAATAAATCATGTTTATATTTGTATATTAGCATAGCTTCCTTTATTTTTCTTTTATTGTTATTTTTCAATTTGCAATAGTTTTACATTGTTAAAATTGAAGTCAAAACCATAAATACCTGATTTATTATGGTTATAAAAAACTGATGCTGAAATATTATTATCTACTATGAAATTTTTGTTTTGATTTATGAACTTATTTTAATAATAGCAAGTATTCTTCTGTTCTTTTTTCCAACTTACATCTACATTTACCTATATATCCACTGCCACATCTACATATCCATTTATAAATGACACATTTTTCGTTTATAAATGAGTTTTTATCTTTGGAGTTATTTATTAATTTGTTTAATGTAAGAGGTGAGCAAAATGCAATATCACATATACCTTTATAAAATTTCCTTACAAAATTTACATGATCATTTAAAGTATATGGGACTGATATCCAATTTTTTTATTGTGATTAGATAATACAGTTATTCTATCTGGGTCCACTTTAATATTATTAAATCTTTGTAAATAAGGTGTAACCCACTATAACATTTGTAAAACTCACTCTATTAACAAATGACATCACCTTAACATTAAACAAATATAAAAGTAATCTTCAATAATTTATTTTCCTCTTTAATTCTTTATTTATTCTTCTTTGATATATAACATATAATAACAACATTCCATTCTTCTTACATTTTAAAGCTAAATATATTTATTAATTTTACAGTTTGGACTGTTTCTAGCAGTCTTTTTCAGATCTACAAAAATTTAAACATTATATCAATACAAACAAATTTCATACATATATCTATTATAATGTTACAATTTTACCAACTTAATTATTAATTTCACTTTATTCATAAAATTTACTATTATGTAACTTTAAAATCTACTTTACCATTTATTCTTTTTTATTATTTCTATTCTTAATTATTATCATATTTATATTTAGTCACCTTTTTCCTTTGACATAATTTTATAAATTCAATGTAATATTTATGAAATCTTTCTTATATTACTATATTGATATATTTAACTTTATTTTGCATATTACTATATTCATAAATTTAATGTTAATTAAAATTTAACTTTAATTTACATTTCACCTATTATCTTAATTTTTAATTAGCTTATTTCACTCCTTAATTCCATTTTATCCATATTTTATTTCTGCTTCTTCCATTTACTTATTTTTATAATCATTTTAATTATTTTAATTCATATGCATTTTAATTTTTCTTTCTTACCTAATTATTTACTAATACTCTCCTCCACCATTTTCTATCCCATAATACATCCTAATTTCTATTCTTATCTATATACAGCCCTCTCTATTATCTATTACACAAACTATTTATTAATTTAATTTTTTACTAGTTTTCACTTTTAATTTATTTATACTATGATAGTTCTTAAACAGCTTTCTCTATTAATATTTGGATTTATCTTTTTTATTAAAATCGCCTTCTTTAATTTTTTATCCCTCCTACTATTTGCATAACTTATTATTTTAATATTTTCTTTTTCTAGTTTATGATATGTCTCCATAAAATGCATGTATACAGGTAATTCTCTATCATATTTTTGTTGTTTTAACATAGTATACATTGAATTTTTCATCTCACCAACATATTTATTTGTAATCCCTTTATACTGACATTTTCTACATTCTATCTCATAAACCCCATTATATATCCCCCCCCCACTTATATACATATTATCTAAAATATCCATTACATTTTTCTTCCTTTCATTCACTACTTTATATTTAATATAATTTTTCAATTCTTTATTAATTTTTCTAATAATCTTATTAATTCCCCTTAATATACTACTGTCATTAACTTTTATTTTTACGTATTCCTTCTTTATTTTCCTCTCATTCTTTATCTCTTTTTTATATAACTCTTCTACTTTTTTATATTCTTCTTATTACTTTTTCTCGATATTCATTTTTCTTAAAATCTTTTTATTCTATTTATTTCCTTATCATATTCATCTCCTTCATCACAATAATATTTTTCTCTATATATCTTAGAAATTACAGCACTAATCTTATGCTTTATATCCATATTAGAATCCCAATTCACTGCATTTATAATACCCAGTTTTCTATCCATTTCTATTTTACTTCACAACTTCTTCTTTATGACTATATCTAGAAATGCCAATCTATTATCATTCTGCCATTCTGTAGTAAAATGTATATTCTTATCTACTTTATTTATTTTATCTATAAATCTTTTATTTGTCTTTCACCCCTATTAAATATTAACAGAAAATCATCCACATATATTTTAATTAATATTAATTAATTTAATGATGATTTTGGTATAATTAATCACGATGATAAAAAATGGATTGCAAATTTGAAAGAAGAAGTAAATAATTGGATATATAGAATTAAAAATGTATGGATAGAAAGGTAGAGAAAAGGAAAACAAAGAAAAATGGTATCATTGAAATGAAAAATGAATATGGTTGAGAAATAATGTTTGTAAAATCAGATAAAGGAGCTAAATTAGTTATGATATATAAACATGATTATATAAAAAAGATGGAAGAAATGTTAGAAGAAGAATTTTTATAAAGATAAAAGAAGATGATACAGGGATGAATAATAAAAAAAATATATACAATGATTAAACGTTTATATAACAAAGGATTAGTAAATAGAAGCGACTAGAGAACTTAGTTACTAAGGATTGTGAAGTATTAAAGATATATGGAGCACTGAAGATTTATAAAAAGGTATACCATTATGATCAGTCATTAATGGAAATAGATGATATTAGAATACAGTACCAAAATGATTAGGAATAATATTCAGAAAATATGTAAATAGGGAAAGTAAGAAATGTTCAAGAATAATAAAGAATTAGTAAAAGAATTTAAGACAAAAGTAAAAGAATATATTAAATGAACATTGACAAAGTTGAAGATGGATGTAGAGTCATGTACACAAATATTGATGTAGAAAGACCAATTAATTTGGCAAATAATAAATATAAGATAGGGAAAAAGAAATACAAACACCTATAGAGATAGTAAATGATTTAATGGAAATATTTTGTAAAGACATAACTTTTGAGTTAAATGGAATGTTTTATAAACAGAAAGAAGGATTGTTAATAGGAGATGTATTGAGTGTTATATATATATATATATATATATATATATATATATATATATATATATATATATATATATATATATATATATATATATATATATATATATATATATATATATATATATATATATATATATATATATGCAGGATATGGAAGATCAAATGATAGAGGGTGAGAATGCACCAATATTAATTAAAAGATGTGTGGATGATTTTCTGTTAATAATTAATAGGGACAAAAGACAAATAAAAAGATTTATAAATAAAATAGATAAGAAGATACATTTACCAGAGATTGGGAGAATGATAATAGATTGGCATTTATAGATATAATGATAAATAATGAGTATTATGAGAAAAGATGTGAAGTAAAAAATAGAAGTGTATAAAAATGGTTATTATAAATGCAGTGAATTGGTGTTCTAATACATATATAAAGCATAAGATTACTGCTGTAAGATTTAAGATATATAGAGCAAAAATTATTGTGATAAGGAGAAAAATATGATAAGGAAATAAAGAGAATAAAGAAAGATTTTTTTAAAAAAGTGAATATCCAGAAAAGGTAATAAATAGGATATAAAAAAGATAGAAGAGTTATATAATAACAATGGAAAGGATGCAGGGAAAAGAAAAAAAAAGAAGGAATATGTAGGATTAAAAGTTAATGATATTAGTATAGGAATGAGAAATAATAATATTATTAGAAAAAATAATAAAGAATTTAAAAATAATATTGAATATAAAGTTGTGAATAAAAGAAAGAAAAATGTAATGGATATTTTAGTTAATTGGCATAAAAGTGGGGAGAAGAAATATATAAATGGGGTTATGAGATAGAATGTAGAAAATGTAAGAATAAAGGGATTACAAATAAATATGTTGGTGAGATGAAACAGTCTTTTTTTTATATATATATATATATATATATATATATATATATATATATATATATATATATATATATATATATATATATATATATTAGGTTAAAACAACATAAATTTGGCAGATAATCACCAGTATTTATGCATTTTATGGAGAGAGGTCATAATCTAAAAAAGAGAATATTATAATAAGTTATGCAAATAGTAGGAGGGATATAAAGAAGATAAATCAAAATATTAATAGAGAAAGCTATTTAAAAACTACCTTAGTATTTTTAAAATAATAGTGAAAACTAGTATGAAATAAAATAAATAAGTATTTTGTGTAATAGATAATAGAGTGAACTGTATATGGATATAAAATAAATTAGGATGTATAATGGGATAGAAAATGGTGGAGGAAGGAGCATTTTAGTAAATAATAAGGTAAGAAATATAAATTAAAATACATACAGGAATTAAAATAATTTATAAAATAAGTAAATTGAAGAAGCAGAAATAAAATATGGATAAAATGGAATTAAGGAATAGAATAAGATAATTAATAATTAAGATAATAGGTGAAATGTAAAATAAGATTAAATTTTAGTTAATATTACATTTATGAATATAGTAATTTGTAAAATAAGGGTAAATATATGAATATAGAAATATAAGAAAGATTTTGTAAGTATTACATTGAATTTATAAAATTATGGCAAAGGATAAAGGTGAATAAATATAAATATGATAATAATTATGAATAAAAATAATAAGAAAAATAAAGGGTAAAGTAGATTTTAAAGTTATACAATAATGAGATTTATGAAAAAAATGAGGGTAATAATTAAGCTGGTAAAATTGTAATATTATATTCGATATATGTATGAAATATGGTTGTATTGATATAATGTTTAAATTTTTGTAGGTCTGATGAAGACTGCTATGAACAGTTGAAACTGTAAACTTAATAAATGTATTTTGCTTTAAAGTGTAAGAAAAATGGAAAGGTGTTATTATATGTTAAATATAAAGTATTATCCAATGGCATAAACATATCTAGACACTTCTCCTCATTCAATATCTACATACTCTCATAACTAACACTAATGATTAAATGAATATAACAAAACATGTAAATAATGAAGATAATATACTATTATGTTATTGGATGTTCAATGTGTTTTTTCTATAGGATTGTAATTACTAATAATCACAATAATAATTTTATACTAAAAAGATCTGATGATAATAATTGATTTTAATTATTTTTATACTACCCATAAAATATCAAGTTGAATTTTACTGAACTCTATGGGTAGTGCATCAATCAACAAACAACTTATAACCTGAATTTATAATTAAAATTGTACTACCATTTTAATTTATATTCCATAATACTTACTATTAACCTAATATTGTTATCTAAATTGTAGTTAAATTAGATACTTTCAATAATAAGTAATTCATAAATTAATTCCTCATAAACAATCATAATTTGATAGTTCATAATATTATCAATGACTTACGTGATCAAGACACCTTGCAGCAACTTAAAATCTCTTTTAAGAAGTGTGTTCTGTAATAATGGTTATATTGGTCTATGTTGGATTTATTTCTTATTGCAATCTCAAATGGTACACTTTAAGTTCATGTGACACAGTGACAATGACAGAATTACAACACTTAATACTTAAGTATCTGTTAAAACAACAACATTGATCATATTATTTACAAAAACATAACATATATTTTAACTAATAAACAATTTGAAATAATAACAAAAATGAGGTTAGATACCCACATAACCTAGTGAACACTATAAGCAATTACAAAATACTAAATAATTTGTATTTTTCACATTACACAAAAAATAATAATACCTTTCCATAGGATTTGGTGCTTTTGTGATATTTACCTTTACATATTGTTGTTCTAGATAATACAATTCACATATTTCTCTTAGATAATCAGTTTTTTTCTTGCTTTCTTTCTTTCCCTTTACAGTTATTATCTTTTATACATCATGTTTTTAATTATACAGAGAAAATGGAAAATTAATTATTATGTACTGACTTTTGATCTTCATTTATTTATTATATTTTTTCAAATATATTATTATAATAATTATAAAATCATGAATTAGTTTTCTATCTCAAGCTCCATCTTCCTATAATTTTATTCTCAACCTATATGCTAATATTCAACTAATTAGAATTTTATTATGCGGATTATTATACCTGTACCATTATATCTGTCCACAATAATATTTATATAGAATTTACAAGATCCAGCTAAATGTTAATAGACTACCCTTTGTTGTATCTTAAATACAACAATTACCTTCTATCCTTTAGCAGACAACTTAATTATGTCCTTCTTATATTTAATTTATACTTGTTTATTATCTTTTCTATAACTATTTGCTTATCTAAATTACAAAATAAATTACTTATATTTCACAACTATGTTAAATTGTTGTATTTTTATATTGGAGTATTTCCATCATCTAATATGTGGGTCGAATGTATTTAGAAATATTTAATTTTATTTAAATATTCCAAATACATTCAACTGTTAGTTATATCACAGCAAACAGATTAGTATATGCACCAACTGTTAGCAATATCACAGAAAACAGGTTAGTATATGCACCAAATATTAGTAATATTACAGCAAACAGATTAGTATATCCACCAACTGTTAGTAATATCACAGCAAACAGATTAGTATATACACCAACGAATATGTTTGCTGTGATATTATTAACAGTTGGTGCATATACAAACATGTTTTCTGTGATATTACTAACAGTTGAATGTATTTCAAATATTTAAATAAAATTAAACTTTTTAAACACATTCAACACACATATCAGATGATGTAATCAGTCCAATATAAAAAATACAGCTAGAACACCATCATCACAAACCTTCAGGAAAATGTTAAATTGTTCTTGGTAAAACATTAGATCAAATTTAAAATATCCTTTCTCCTTTTCAATATTTTATGTTTAAAGACAAACCCTTCCCTTATTTAGAACATATATAGTGTTAACAACCTTTATGCTATATTCTGTTAACTATAATGTCAATCATATATATTTATTTTATTTCTCTAACAATATTTGCTAACAAAAACAAATTTAAAAATAATTAATTTCCTTCCACTTCTCCTTATTTGCATTGCTGAATTATATATAATATAATACACCATATACACCTTAATTGATAGTCTACAATGAAATTTAGCATATGATTTATTTTATCTCCTCTTGCCAAAAGTTTCAATTTCCAGTACTCATCATCAGAGCTACAACATTTAAATATATATATATATATATATATATATATATATATATATATATATATATATATATATATATATATATATATATATATATATATATATATATATATACAATTACAAATATTTAGTAATGCCCTCTGTTTAATAGTCTATACCTCAATGATAGTGAACTTCAAGATGGTACCATTATGAAGTTTGCTACCATTGAGATATAGACAATTAAACAGAGGGCATTACTAAATATTTGTAATTTATATTATGGTTTATATATTTGTATGATTATTTAAGTTAGTGTTAACAGTAACTTTATTTTCATATATATATATATATATATATATATATATATATATATATATATATATATATATATATATATATATATATATATATATATATATATATATATATATATATTCAAATAACATCCTTCATATAAAATTTTATTTTATATTTTAACATTTATTCTTTATATTCTAATCATTTAAATTTTTAATTTGCCCTTTAATATAATTTATTTCTTCTATTTTAATTACTTATATATTATACATTAATCAATAACAATAATATTAACATAATATTTTTATAATTTTATTTCCTCATAATTTTTAATTTTTTAACTAATTTAATCTTTTAAAAAACCTCAGCAACTTTTTCTCATTTTTTTTTCATTTCTTTATTTTAATCACATCTACTACCTGTATGAACACTCCCAAAACTATATCTTATTCTTTTTTTTAAATCTACACATACCTATTTATTAACAAAAATATTTCTACAAAATTCATGTTTTCAAACCCTGATCTTTATTAAGAGGTGGTCTACTGGTTTTAATCAATATAGTCTGCTTTATGTTTCTATTCCTCCTATTTTATTGTGATTTATAATTTTAACATTTCCATTTTCAAACTTATGACTTGTCTCTAATAAATGTAAAAAAAAAAACAGATGATCTCATGTCATAGCTGTGCTGAGTCAACCTGTGTAAATCATTTTTTTTGTTTTACCCACATAATTATTTTTAACATTTTTTCTTTATAAGATTTACATCTTATTCTATATACTCCATTTATATAATTCTTCAAATTTTCTATATAATTATTAACCAAATTATTAAGCATACACTTTATATTTTTATTTACCACTTTAAATTTTATTATATTATTAAACTTTCTATTAAATCTCCAAATTATTATTTTTTATATTTTTACATCATTATTATTAAGCATTTATTTTATATAGCGTAAGTTTACAATTTTATTACATTCAAATATCCGCCTTGCAAGCTAATTGTGCGAACGCTTTTGCGAGTGTTAATAATAATAAATGAATACTTTCTCTCCAATACAATATATAGTATTTATGCAGAAATAAAATGAATCCACTTATTCCTATGACTCAAATGCTTATATAGGAGCAAATCTGAAGTACTGGCAAACAAAGCATGAAGATGGAACAGTCACTTTAAATTATTATATATGATGTAAACATACACTAAAAAAATAAATGCTTCTTTACACATGATTAAGTTTCAGTTGGAATGATGTTTAGTAAATTCTAGACAATTTCACCAACATCATTCATTCAGACATCTTATATAGTAATTTAAAGTTACTGTTCCATCTTCATGCTTTGATTGCCAGTACTTCAGATTTGCTCATATATAAGCATTTGTGTCATAGGAATAAATGGATTCATTTTATTCCTGCATAAATGCTATATCTTGTATTAGAGAGAAAGTATTCATTTATTATAATTAACCCTCACAAAAATGTGTGTACAATTAGCTTGAAAGCCTGATATTTGAATATAATACAATTGTAAACATATGTTATATAAAATAAATGCTTATTTACATAAGATTAAGTTTCAGTTGGAATGATGTTTAGTAAATTCTAGAAAATTTCACCGATGTCATTCATTCTGACATCGTATATAGTAATTTAAAGTGACTGTTGCATCTTCATGCTTTGTTTGCCAGTACTTCAGATTTGCTCTTATATAAGCATTTGAGTCGTAGGAATAAATGGATTCATTTTATTCCTGCATAAATACTATATCTTGTATTGGAGAGAAAATATTCAGTTATTATTATTAACACTCGCAAAAGCGTATGCACAATTAACTAGAAAGGCTGATATTTGAATGCAATCATCATCATCATTATTATTATTATTATTATTATTATTATTATTATTATTATTATTATTATTATTATTATTATTATTATTATTATTATTATTATTATTATTATTATTATTATTATTATTATTATTATTATTATTATTATTATTATTATTATTATTATTATTATTATTATTATTATTATTATTATTATTATGTTTCAAAGCAAAACTTTATTGAGTCTAAAAAGTTTCAGAGTCACATCTAGTACTATATTGATTTGTTACAAATGCAAAACAAATTACAACAACTTTCAGTATATAAGTCTTTATCATTTCTGCATACTTTCTTTCTTGTTTTTAAATTTGGTCTTCTATTTAGTTCAGTTTATGCTTTCATCTCTTTGAAGTTGGAAAAATACTGATGTTGAAAATGTCATTATCTATCATATTGAAATTTATAATTGTAGACTGGATCTTTGTTTCAAGTGTGACCATGTGGCTGCAAAAACATCTGGTTGAGCTAGGATGCTATCTTTTTTTCTGAAATGTTCTAGTTTTATTGAATATGTTGCTGGGTGGCATTGGAGGTTATTAGCAAGTGCAAAAGTGCATCTGGTACACCAGTAGGCATAAAGGTTATATGTTGCTGCATGAATAGCAGAGATGTTGCCTTTTGTAAATTTATTTATTATTTCATCAATTGAAAAGATAGCCTTTCTGTATGTGATAAACATTGTGTGACATATTGTTTTTAGGGCACTGCAGGAATGAAGAAAATGATCTTGTGTCTCTTTTTCTCAATGACATAGGCCACACATGGGGTCTATATTTGTATAGAATCTACAACATCTAAGGAAATGTGTTGTGGGTAGAGCATTAAGATTAAGCTTAAGTAGAAAATCAAATAATGTAGGTTCTAATGACCATTTTCTGAATTGTTGCAGTAGTTTATTGTTGTCTATCCCAAGAACTGATGGATGTAGATTAGGTGTCTGGTTTGGGTATAGTATATTATAAATGTCCCAGTTTGTATAGTTGTCATTAGTAAGTGTTTTTGTTGTCTATTGGCTTGAGTTCTTCAATCAGTGTGGATAGATATCCATATGCAGGGGGTGGTCTGTCTGTAGGTATTATATTGATTACACACTACAGGTCTGGAAATGTTTTTATGGTTGCTATTATTACTGATTTCTGTGTGTAAAAAAAAAACATTGATTGTATGAAGTCCAAGTCCATTGCCATGTGTTGGTCTACTCAGATTTTTAAAGAGAATGCCACTGTCTTTCTCTTCCATATTAGTTAAAGATTTTAGATATAAATGTTTTTGCAAATTTGATTATAGGAAATTTTTGTAATTATAAGTTGATTAAATAGTGCTACCTTTGCATATTTTGACAGGTATGACTTTTCAAGTGAGGCTATGCTTTTTTCAGTATCTTTTTTTAATTTATTTTGAATTTTTTGCGTCATACCATTGGTTTTAAGGTAGAATGGCAAAACAAGGAAAGCAGATGGGTTACCATTAAACATCTTTGTACAGTGCTTGCCTGTGTATATTGACCATGCAGCAGTTTTATTTGTGTTAATTTTTAAATTAAAATTTGAGGTATAATTCTTGATTATCTCTTGTATTATGGGGAGGTTCTTTTTAGAGGGGAACAAAATGATTACATCATCCATATAGGCTATGCATGATATATTTAAAGCAGTGTTTGGGATTTGAATGCCTTTTATTCTTTCTGCATCTCTATTATTAGAGGATTTATATATATTGTAAAGAGTAAGGTACTGAGGGGGGATCCTTGTGGGATGGATTGACTAAGTCTGAAGGCTCGTGAATTTTTTCCATTCAGTGTGATGTAAATTTCACGGCTGAGTAGTAGATTGGCTATTATATATAGTAGGGATGGAGGTATTGTTGTTTTTTTCAGCACATCTAATAATTTGGCTATAGGCACTAAGTCAAATGCTGCCTCAATGTCTAGTTGAACTATAATTGGTTCATAATTCTTTCTTTTTTTTACTACTTCAATTATTGTTTTGTACATTAAGGCAAACTGGCCAATGAATGATCCTTTTTGGCATATTGTGCTGATGATAACACAGAGAGTATGTGTTGTTCTATTTTCTCTTTTATTACTCTTTCAAAAATTTTTATTCCTAAAGGTCCCATTGAAATTGGTTGTAGATTAGATAAAGATGATATTGCTGTTGGTTTTTTGTTAAATGGAACCATTGCAATTGGGTATACACTTTGTATGCTATAAATTTTTTGGGATATGTAATTGGCTAGATCGCACAGGTATTGGCTGTGAAGTGACTAAATGTTTGAACACAAATGTGGGAATTCCTCGTGGCCCTGGGTGACATATGTTTGTTATTGTTGCAAGTTTAAATACAATGTCAGTTGTTTTTATTGGTGTGTATGTTTCAGGGTCTCCAAATATGTCTTCATTTGGTATGTACACTCTTTGTTTTTGCAGTTTTTTTTAAAGTGTTGATATATTGGGTTTATCATGTTATGTCCAGCTGCTATAGAGCCATCTATTTCAAGTGCCATAGGCACTCTGATTGTGGATGGGTACCCCAATGCCCACTGTATGTATGCTCTGGTCCTAGTATGTTGTTGTGTAAGGTATATATATATATATATATATATATATATATATATATATATATATATATATATATTTATTGCTACATATTTCTTTAGTGTGTTGCATGTATTGTTATATATTTATGTAAGTTTTTTTAATTTGTGTTTGATTATCTGTAGTTGGTCTGGAAATGGTTATTATTTTAAGTAGTTCATCTGCTAAAGCTAATAATCTGGTAGGGGTGTTGAATTGCAAGTAATATGATTTATGTTAAAAGAAAGTATATTGGTGAATGCTATATACTTTGGTACTGGATCGAGTGACATGTTTTGAACTTTTTTGAGCATTATATATGTTTCTGAATATAGGAATTCAGTTGTTTGTGCTGGAAGAAGTATTCGCATAGTCTTTTGAAGAGTTATTGTTGTATTCTGTATTTTTGTTATGTTGAGGGTGATGAATTGGGCAGCATGATCTGAGATTATAGATGGACAGAGTTCAAGATTAAAATAATGATGTAGAATTGGTGTATAGAAACACAAATCAATAAGTGACTTATATCTATGGTTATTATAAGATATTGAGTTTGATGTGAGAAAATGTTCAGCAGTCATAAGTGGGATTGTTATTTTATAGATCCATTTTGTGACAAAAGTTTGGTAGGTCATGTTGAAATCTCCCAGGAGTATTATTGGATTTGGTGTTGCTGTAAGCATTAAATTTATTGTTGCTATTATTTTGGAAATGATGACAGTGCCTGGTGGTATATAGACAAATACTACGTTAATTGTGATATTTTTATGATGAAGTTTTATTATGATAAGATTAGAGTCAATATATATAATTTTAAAAGAATCAAAAGAACAGATGTGGGATATAATTATACCTGTGCCACCTGATGGTGATGATGATTGCCATGAGCAGGCACAAAACCCTTGGCTGACTAAATATTTTGAAGGATCAATTTCAGAACCGCTCTATATTTTTTTTTTCCAATAGCCCCAGTATGTGTGGTTGTGTTGTATGTAACCATTTTTTGAGTTCAAAAAGTTTTTTGATGGCATTTAAGTCTCTAATGTTGAGAGATCCAATTTTTATCTTCATGTTTCAGGATAATTTTATAACAAAGTAATGATTTGTATTGATTTTTTTTAATTCTAATGTTTTGTTTATGTTGCAGTAGATGGATGCTGATACATATTTAAGACTTGGTAGGATTTATTATCAGTTTTTCTTTTATTTAATATTGGTTCAGACTCTATACAGGCAATTTGTGATGAAACTGAACAGTTGTCCATTTGTTGTTGGCTTATTGTACGTTTGGTCTGTTTTTTTTTCTTTTTTGGATTCATGGATTTTACGTGGTCTACCTGGCTTTTTTTTCCCCTCTGGTGTATTCTCTTGAATGGGTAGAAGGGGGGGTTCTATTGCATCCATTATGTTTGATGCAGTTTTGTTTATTATTGTAGTTTGTTTTATTATTGGTGTCATTATATTATCTTGATTTATATTTTCATTATAAAGCTGTGTGTATTTATTTTCTGTTTGTTGATTTTTACTTGTTACACCTTTTGTTTTATTGAGATGCTGATCCTGTGATGTAATTGCTGTATTTTGTGTTGCGGTTTCTTGAGAGTTATTTTCATTTGAATCTTGAGTGTCTATGTTAGTTTGTGTGTTATTATTTTTGGTTGGTCTTTAGGATAGGCAATTCTGCTCCATTATCATTTTTGTTTGTGGGTGTTTGAACCTGTTTTTTTCCGGTTTCTATTATTGGGTTGCCAATGGATGTAGTGTTATTAAAAAATATTTTCCGTCATCAGTGGGTTGTTCTAGGGAGAGGATTTTAGTTTGTTTACTGTGATTGCTTTTTGTGTTATCACACTGAGTTGTTAGATGGCCTCTCGGTCCACAGCAAAAACAATGTGGCTTTAGCCCTCTTATGTGAAGAGAGAGTGTTGCTTCTTGATCTGTAATTTGTGTTAGGATCATGGAGGCATCTATGTTTTTATGGAGTTTTATTTTAAATTCAAAATGATTACGACATATCGGTATAGGTGTGTCTTTTAAATATATAGGCTATAGGGCAAATACTTTTCCAAATGGGTTTATCATTTTTTGAAAATTTTGTAAGTTGTATTTAAGATAAGTATTTTTTAGTACTCCAGTAATTATATTTTTCCGGTTTTCATCAATAATTATGAGCGCATAATTATTGAGTGCTAAAATACTGGATTGAAAATGTTCTTTTTGCTGCTGAGTATATGGAGAATTTGGATAGTCTGTGAAACAAGAGATTGTTTCCCATAGTAGTTTTTCTGTGATTGCTTCATATAATAAAGCTTTGGGGAAATGATATAATGATCATTGATTATCTATTACTGTGAGTACTACCGATGTTGGTGAAAACAACCTGTGAAAAGTTTCAAACATACGAGGCACCATATTATTGAAACGGTCCATCACATTTTCAAGCATTTCTTTTGTCCAGATTGGGGCTGGGGGTTGACATTCCTCTTGAGTATGTAGATCTAGATTTTTAATATCATTTGTATTTGTTTTTCAGAAACGCAGTATTTGGGTTGGTGGTGTAATATTGCTGTTACTTTTAAGTATTTTTGCATACGGAATAGGCAATGTTAAAACTAACGATGTTGTTAATTTCATATTGGTGCTTAACTCGCTCATATATGATTGGGCAGTAGCCATGATTTATTATTCTCACTCAAGTCAGTTTTTTTTTAATAAAGATATGAATACACACCGACATGTTTTTAAAAAATATTATATTCATCTATTATATGATTTGATTTTTCCTGTATTACATTGGTTTTGCAAATAACAAGTTGAAACAAAAGAAAAATATAAATACTTACACCGGAGAGCTTAAAGATTGCTTCTTATCTCATCAAAGATTTTCTGCTGGATATTATTATTATTATTATTATTATTATTATTATTATTAGTAGTAGTAGTAGTAGTAGTAGTAGTAGTAGTAGTAGTAGTAGTAGTAGTAGTAGTAGTAGTAGTAGTAGTAGTAGTAGTAGTAGTAGTAGTAGTAGTAGTAGTAGTAGTAGTAGTAGTAGTAGTAGTAGTAGTAGTAGTAGTAGTAGTAGTAGTAGAGTAGTAGTAGTAGTAGTAGTAGTAGTAGTAGTAGTAGTAGTAGTAGTAGTAGTAGTAGCAGTAGTAGTAGTAGTAGTAGTAGTAGTAGTAGTAGTAGTAGTAGTAGTAGTAGTAGTAGTAGTAGTAGTAGTAGTAGTAGTAGTAGTAGTAGTAGTAGTAGTAGTAGTAGTAGTAGTAGTAGTAGTAGTAGTAGTAGTAGTAGTAGTAGTAGTAGTAGTAGTAGTAGTAGTAGTAGTAGTAGTAGTAGTAGTAGTAGTAGTAGTAGTAGTAGTAGTAGTAGTAGTAGTAGTAGTAGTAGTAGTAGTAGTAGTAGTAGTAGTAGTAGTAGTAGTATTGAATACAATTAGTTATCACATTAGGAAGTAAAATCAAGGCTTTGGAAAGTCTAAAAAAATTGCAAAAAAAAAGTGAATTAGTAGATAATTGAGAATATTTTACATACATGAAATAACTTGACCATAAAAAAATTTAGAGAAGGGATTATATTTTTTAATGAATGTAGACACTTAATATTATTTATATTATAATGGTTTGGCAGGTAGTATTTATCTGCTAATTGAAACTGTAAATGAATCAAAGAAATATAAACAAATATTTTGATAACTCAAATAATTGTAAAACGTACATTTATTATAGATCATGAACGTGTTAATAGTGAAAATAACTACAGTGAAATAAATATATGTGATTTACATCTCAAACAAAAGGTGTAATAAATGTTATTTTTTTCTAAATGATAAAAGTAAAAATAGATTCTATAGAGGAAGTTATATTATTTAAGATAGCAAAAACAAAAAAACAAAGTTATCTCAATTCAATTAACTATTTAAAAATTAATTATAGGGTTTTGTGCTGTTTCAGGCACCTATGTAAATTTTGAATTGGAAATCAGATGTATTAAATGTACATGTTATTTATATCAAAATAACAAAAAAAAAAACAAAAAGTAAGCATTGTTTGAAGCTTTGGAAATGATTTTTCAAATATTTAACCACAATTTGATAGTTTTTCTTATAGAATAAAATATCTTTATGTATACAATAAAATGAAACGTCATTAAACACTTTTTATATAATAAATATATTATTTTAAATTTATGGTATTGTTTATTTTTTTCTTGTAAAAGTTTTAATACATACTGTATTATTTAACTCACCCCCTCTACCCTTCCAAAAATCTACATTCGCTAACCGATTAATTCCTTTTGAATAGGTTATTTGAAACGAAATTTTTTTTTAAAAAAAAGAAGCATTGTAAAAGGTCTTTGGAATACCCATTAAAGTTCAGATTTTATGTCACAATTCAATTTGAAATACAAAGAAATAATTTTGATAGTTTTCATTTGATAATTTATACCCGACAATTTCCATAACTTTAACATTTCTCTATTCAATATCTGTCGACATTTATTTTTTTTTAAAATAAAAAATTAAAATACAGATTTTTCAAAAAACGAAAAGTCATGAAATAAGCGTAAACAATATTTAAATTACTATTGAATTTGAAATAAGATTTATTATAAAAGAAATAATAATAATAATACCTTCTACAAATAAAAAATACAATCATATATATATATTTCAACATTCGTAGCTTAAAAAAATGTTATGATTTAATCTAGATTCAAATTTGAAACGGGCAAGCTAAATACATTTTTAGATAATATTTCAACATTTTTGACAAACAAACAAAGTATAGGCAACACGGCTAATCGTCTAATATTACTCATTTAATGAGTATTTACTAATAGTGATTTACAGACTAAGACAAATATTAAAAATCCCAAAAAAGAATTATAGCAATACCAAGAACAATACTGATAAATGATCCGTTTCTTTTACCTATTTTTTTTATGAGAGAAAGCACAAATAACATAATTCTAATGTTATTTTGTTTAATAACTTTTTGTTCATATTATAAAATATAAATTTTGAAATTTTTTTTTTTTACAATTGCATATGTAGGTTTATATTAGTTAGCGTTTGATCTGTTGGTAAGAATGCCCCATATCGATGACAACATTCATATATAATCAATTATTTATTGATATTGTAATATTTTAAAAAATGAAACATTTTTCTAAATATATGTCATTTTTGAATGATGGCTGTCAAAAAAAAAAATCGTCATTATTTTATAATATCAGAATAGAAAGACTTCTATAAAGATATGACTCCCACATTAAAAATATGTGTAGAATTTATTCATTATACAATATAAAATATTATATAATTAAAATATTATTAAAGAACTATTATTAATTTTGTCCTATTTCTTTAAAACGTTCAGTACTTTCATTTATGTCACACTCAATAAAATAAAGATTTTAATCTTACAACTACAAAATCAAACAAGGAAAGCATTAGCTCATCTATATTTATTCAATCAATTACATTTTTATGAACATTATTTTGTCAGCAGCAAACACATGATCATTGTAGTTCTATGTTATATTGAAAAATAGAAGTTTCCATATACTGTGCAGCTAATAATCCACTTCATTCCCCAACCCTTAAGATTTGCCCATACATAAACATTTGGGTTGAAAAGTTAGATGGATTCATCTATCTTTTCATAAAGAATTTATCTTCTGTTTGGAATGTGATAGTCTTCATTTATAGTTAAAATCCATAAAGCACCCATGTATTACCTTTATGGCTAATTATTAATATTATAGTTTATACAACATAGCACTATATAAAATATATATCTTATTTACATATGTTTACTTTCAAATAAGAATAATGTATTGTAAATTCTAAAAAAATTTGCAAGCATCGTTCATTTAAGCATAGTAAAAGTAATTTAAAGTGATTGCGTAACATCTTCACGCTCTCATTTCTAAACACTTAACATTTGCCCATACATAATTGTTTGGGTTGAAAAGATCTTTTCACAAAGACTTTATATTGTGTTTGGAAAGTCAGAGAATTCTTTTATAGTTCAAATCCACACAACACATGTGTATTAGCTTTATGGCTAATTATTAATATTAAACATAATGTTAACATTTAATTTACAATAATGTTATAATTTTTTGAGTCTTTTTTAAGATAAACAACCAATTTTATTATAAACATCCATCCAGCAACAGTAAGTAAAGAAAATAGGTAATAACTTATATACATTTCTTAAATGACATCAATCACCTGCACATAGTATATCCTTAATTACATTTTATTTAATATTTCAACATTTATTTAAATTTAAAAAAAAAAATATGTTGCAATAGCCAATAATAATTGAAAGTTATTTTGAAAAAAAAAGTAATTTGATCAAAATGCAGCTAATAATTATCTTTATATGATCACAGGTTATTAAATGTACATCTAAAATGCAATTATTATTTTTTTCAATTTTAAGTCAGTAATATCATAATATTTCATGAGTTAATCAAGATAATGACATGTTTTATTGTAAATATAGATCAGTAAAAGAAAACAATCACTTACATACATTTTTAAAAATACTCAAACCAGCAGTACATAGAAAGTTTTAAAATGATCTCATTTAATTTTACTGCATTTATGTAAAATAAAATAAATCACCCATTCAAATAAAATTAAAAAAAAAAACACAAAAAAGTTAACATCACTACAACAAACAACTGCATTTCTTATTATTAGGAACTACAAAGTGAAAAAATCATCAAACATAAAGATTATGAAAATAAATTTTACAGTGTACATTGTGGTAAGCATTTAATGTAACTCGCTTGCAGTGTACTGACATTCTAATAGTTTTCTTTGTCTCACTTCTGGTAAATAATCATTTTTATTTTAGTAATAAACCATCAAATTTAAATTTCTTTTCATAGACATTATTGTATAGAAATTCTAAAAAAACACATTTGACTTATACAATTGTTTTAAAAATTAGATTTTAATATAAGTTTTCTCTTTCAATTATCAGGCAGATCAGATTAATTTGGAAAAATAAATAAAATCTTTATTGCTTGACATTTGTATTTAAAATATGAATAGCCAGTACCATAATTTCCATGTGCACATAACTAAAAAAAATGCAACCTTTTACATTTAACAATAAAATATTTCTATGGCAAATAAATGTGTTATAATGTATATTTTTTTCATATGTAAAATAAACTTATTAATTACAAATTATGTACAAGTATTGATATATGTGCAGTTTGAATTTTTTATATGGCAGAAGATACACTATATATATATATATATATATATATATATATATATATATATATATATATATATAAACAAAATTTGGAAAAAGCTATTGGAAGACAAAATAAATTTTTAAATTCCTCAAAAAATGGAATTTAAATATGAGGAGAAAGAAAAAGAAAAAAAAAACCATTTTAAATCAATTGCTAAGAAAAGCTATAGAGATTATTAAAAGTCCTAAGAGCATAAATGAAAGATTTTAGTTAAAGAAGATTAATACAATTTGGAAAAAAAATATTGGAAGACAAAATAAATTTTAAAACTTCACAACCAATATAATTTAATTATGAGCAGAAAGATGAAAACGATTTTAAATTCCACAAGTATTCCTATGATTTGAGAAAGAGGACACTCTGAGGAAGGTACTTGATATTGTACTGAAAGGTCAGCTATTTAGCTATTTCACTATATGGAATTTGTGAAAATCAATATATATATATATATATATATATTGTAACAGTCAAATATGTACATTCACAGAACAAAATCTAGACATTTGGTAAATCATCCCAAGGCTGACCAGTTTATAGTGGTGGATGCCATGACTCTGGCCTAGCCCTAGTTCCTTTACCATTTCTCAGAGATTTACCATCTTGCAGATGACACAATTGAAGTCACATCAGTATTTCCCTTCTTCATGTGCTGATAGTAGCACATCAGTTGAGAAAAAGATTGGGAGAAAGTTGGCATTCTATCTAGTATAGCTATATAGGTACAATGTGGCTAGTATATGATTATTAAACAATGAAGTGATTTTCAACAACCAATAATAAAATAATTACTAAATGATAAATAATTATGAGTCAGTGAGCAAGACTAAGACATGAAGCAAGGTTAAATTTAAAATTAATTTAATGAAGTTAAAATATTAAAACAATTAAAAACAATATTACAATAGATAGGTGTCCAATCTCACATGCAGGTGATTAAGGGATGTTTACATTAATTTGGGTTCACATGCAAGTGATGGGTTTAGATATATAATTTCTTATGACTGAGGTATACATGACTTGGTTTACATATATAAGAGACAGATAAAATCACTCGCAGGTGACTGTAGTTTTTAGGTTACAACTAATTAATTTATATATATATATATATTGTAATGGAATATATATATATATATATATATATATATATATATATATATATATGAATCTATCACACACTGGCAATAAAATTATAATACATTCACAATTTCATGAACTTTAATATTATTTTATAACTAAAGGAATTTTCTCATGATTATCTATGCCTAGCTTATGCTATAATAGGATCTAGTTTTGCTTTATAGTTAGTGGAAATGGTTATAATTTTTTATAAAGAACATATTTTACCAAGCGCGAATAATTAATATATTCTCTACATAGCTGATATACAATTTAAATTGGATTCTAATTCAGATCAAGGCTGAAAATAACAATTATAATCGAGGGATGAACTGGTTATTGGCAGCTAGACTTCAGATACTAGGGTGTATGGGAAAATATACAATTATGAGTCTTTCGCATCTCGTATATGTGCCTTATTCACGGGATTCTTACCAAATAATGGTTCCCTTTGACGAAACTCATTGTTGTGAAATAGGAGGCCTTTAATCAGCATTGAAATTTCCACATTTACGAATATCCTGATATCTTAAAAAAAATAAAAATAAAAATAATGGAAACAAATATATGTGAATTTTAGCACTGAGGAGAAAATAAATTTGAGAAATCTCTCACTTAAGGACATACAAATTGAAATTTTAGGTTTTCTATATGTGATAGTTTTATTAGAAAAAAGAATGTGGTTAATTTCAAAATGATCATTGTAGTGAGTTTCAATTCTTCATGCTTCATTTTAATTCATAATGATGGAAACATTATTATGTGATTACATTAGAAGCAAAATGGATGTAAATGATATATATATAATCACTACAACATAGATGATAGCGTATAAGATTCAATTATTTGTTATGTATACATATATACTACGCATGCATGAGATCTGTTTAACAAACAAATGGATCAAACACCTGAAGAATAAATTGGCTAGTGATTAGTTTGATAATGATATATTATTTCCACATTACTTCTGCAGTTGAAGTGTCCATTTCTGCTTATTAACTTAAATGATTAAATTTCAGACTTAATAATTTGAAAGAAAACTACTTTTGAATAAAGTTGAATCAATTAACTAATATTAGAGAACAGCAAGTTAAAAATAAAAGTAAAGCAACTCACCAAAAATTTAGTTAACAGGAAGAAATTTATATTAAAATCTTTCTCCCAGTTCGTAAATGGAGAAAACAAAAGACAAAAAGATTAAAAAAAATTATCCTGGATTTTTAAAAATAAGTAATATCTAAAACATTTTGTTTACAATGTAAGACTTAGCTAAAAGTAATAACTGAAACAGAATAACTAAAATTACTAACTGAAATATTTTTATACTAGAATATGTGTGCATTTATATATATATAAATCATTGATATAAAATTAAAATCAAATATTTATTTGCTTATAAATGATTAGAATATGCTGTTTTAACACACACAAACACACACATATATATATTGTACCCTTTTCTATAGGTCAAGAAATAGTTATAATGGTCAATTACTAAAAAATTTTAAATTTGAGAATATATTTATTGATGTATTGAATATATTAAATTTATAGAGTCTGTAAAGTGCAATTTAAAGCTAAAGCAAATACCTGATACGTAAAATCATTTAAAAAATTAGTTAAATAAAGAGTAAAGAATTGCTCATATGGTTGTAAAAGCTGGCCATATTAAAATAACACAGCTATCAGTAATAAAAATGTATTTATTAAGTCAATTTTAATAACTTTAAAACTTAGAATAAATTAATATTATATAATATTTAAATTTATAAACTATATTAAATAATAAAAAATTAGTGTAATGTATTTGAATAGTAAATATTATGATGTTGAGAATTGTATTTATTTCTATATTTTTTCTAAATTATTTCTTCAAAATTTTATATAAAATTTTTATATAATATAAGTGCAGTAAATTTATTAAGACAGACAAAAATAGACAAAATACCGGAAACGATTACGTAATTGTCTGGAATATTTTTATACAAGCACTTGTTTCAATTAATACCAATATTTTAAAGTATTTAAATAATATTATAGTAGAAATGGATAGAATTTATTAAACATCATAATAAAAATAAGTAGTGAATAATTTTATTAAATATTGTTTTGAAAATTATTTTAAAAGTGTTTAAATTGATTTAAATATAATAATTAGTTTTAAATAATAATTAGATAGTGTTTAAGTGTTACATTATCAGTTTAAAACTTTAGAAAATTATTTATAAATCCAAGTAGGATTGACCAATAGTAATAGAGCTTGGCAGACTCCCAAAATCGCGCCAATTAATTGTATAATCGGGGAGAACAAG
The DNA here is from genome assembly GCA_028023455.1 of Epiperipatus broadwayi. Taxonomy (NCBI): domain Eukaryota; kingdom Metazoa; phylum Onychophora; class Udeonychophora; order Euonychophora; family Peripatidae; genus Epiperipatus; species Epiperipatus broadwayi. The sequence goes on along the minus strand of JAQFVV010013652.1, from coordinate 39,808 downwards.
AATTGACAGACTCGAGTGAAGAGATAAAAAATTTGAGCTCTCTAATAATTTATTTTCTCCAATTTATTCAATTTTTCAATATAATTCTAATAATATCATTAGAACAAATTAACTGACAAGTTTTAAAATCATAGAGAGAGTCTTAAAATAAATATTTTAATGGTTTTCATAAATTATATATCACTAATTTAATCATAACCTGCCAGTGAATTCTATAGAAGTACAGTCGGAATTTTCAGTAAAAAATATGGATAGATTCTTTAAATCCAGTTCTAAAGTTTATAGTATTTCAAAATTGTTTATATTGTTCATTGATACCGCTTATATAGTGTATCCAAAGGAAAACTGCTTTTACGCTTGTAATATAAATGAAAAGATATTGTGCGCAAAGTCAAGAATGAGAATAAAATATAAAAATCATTGTTATTCACATAAGAATAAATGGACAAATATAATTTTAAAATTAATGTCATTTGAATTGCTTTCTTTAAGATGACCCGAAAAAGAAGTATACTCTAAAAAAAAAAAAAAAATAGTCAAAGATCAAAAAATAATGTACATAAAATTAAGAATGAATGAAATAAAGCTTGCTAAAGAGAAATATTTGTATAAAGAAAAATACAGAAGAGGAATATAAAAAAATATTGGATCCATAAAATGCAATTGGTACCTAAAGTATTAAATATCCGTAGTCTAATAAAAAGGAGAAAGATGCATCGACGCGCCAAGGGAATATTTGCCAGAACATTAAAAAAAACTTCGAGGGAGAACTAACTAAAATATATTTTAATAATTTGATGCTAAAAGCTAAAATTAAAGATCGTCTAAACAAATTTATTAAATAAACCAAGTTATTTTAAAACTTTGAAAGTCATAATGGAGAACATTCAGATAAAAGAAGAAGAGTAATATTATGGGACTAAACAAGATTTACCGTCAGAAAAATATTTAATTATGGTTTGAATTATTTTTTATTATTATTATAAGCATTAGGTTTCAGAAAACGATAGGAAAACAAAATACATTAATTTTGGTATATATAATATTATATGAAATATGTTTGATTTTGAATGTTTTTTAATAAAATTGTATGTGTGTAATTGTATATTTGCGATGCTCGAAGGAAGGAAAAGAAGCCTACTGCAAAGCCTAATCCGAAGATAACAATTGTTTTTTGGTAACATTTATAATTATTGATGATATAATGTATGTTTTATTTATTTAGATCAGCCAAAAATTGAATGAATGTAGTACAAAAGTTTTATTATTATTATTATTATTATTATTATTATTATTATTATTATTATTATTATTATTATTATTGTAAAACACATTTAAAACAACACATTGAAACATTTTGAGATGTGATTAGATTTTTGAAAATATGCATACGATAGTCATTTTATTTGTTGATAAATAATAATTTTATATAATCGATGATTATATTACATTTTCTATTAATTTTTCCTATTGGGATGTTTGAATATTGTTTTAACAAAAATGTAGGTAATGAACATACAGTGTTATAAAGCGAGATAAATTATTCTTAAGGAATAGAGAAATGATTTTCATATTCGCGAATCTTGTTTGTTGTTTTTTAAAAAGTTGTTTGTATTTATCGATGTTTGATACAGTGAAAATCTAGAGAGATAATTTAAGTAGTGACTTGGGAGTACAGGGGTGATTTGGAAACCAAGATGATGTATGAAAATCTAGGATGATACAGGGAATGGAAATAAGTAGTTTTGTGAGAGAATCAGCATAGTTAACATAGCCCTATGGCTGATCCACATTTCATTTTATAGGTGATAATCAGCATAGTTAACGTAGCCCTACGACTGATACACATGTTGTCTTGGACAGTGCTATCTTATATTTCGCATGAGTTGTACTTAATGGTTGGTAAAGCTGAATAAATAGCTGCCACATCATTTTCTTATCTTAAGGGTTAATAGACAATAAATGTCGAACCTGTTCACACTGTTCCATGCATTCTTAGAGTATTATTGAAGACAAGTTATCCATCTTTCTTCCCAATATCCTATACATCTTTCACTATCTTAATCTGTATTTCGTGCTACTACATCGTATATGATAGGTTTTATTGAAGGGAAAACAATAGATATTTTAGAATGTATGTTATGATTTTACTTGGAATAAGAATAGTTAAGAGTTAACTAAGAATAGATTATAACCATTGAAAGAAAGATACAGATGTCCTAAATAATGGAAGAAGTTATAGAATCATTTTAATTTAGAAATAAACTATAATTTTTTGTAAAAGTATATCAAATGAGAATATACAAAATATTAAAATATATTTTCATGCTCTTTTTATTATTAATTATATTTTTAAAGAGATAAGTGTTGCATATTTAAAAATACTATAACACTCGATAATTATTATCATATATTTGAAATTGTAACAGGGTGATATTTAAACACATTATAATATTATACAGGAGTATGGCTTATGCAAAAATGCATTATAATTTATATGAGCATGGGAGAAAAACCATTAGAGTTAATCATAATATTTAATAATATGCTGTGTAATTTGTTTAAAGTAACAAGAAATGTAAATTTTCTTTTTTTTAAGACCATATTGATTATAAAGTGTGACGTTATAAAATATTGATCCACAAAAATAATTTAGAATATTGTAAATTTAGTATATTTAAAAGGTAAAAAATGTTGTTACCCATAAGTAGTTCAAATAAATAGTGTGATAAACCTAAAGAAAATAACTAAAATAATTTTTAAAAGGTATAATGATTGGATTAACTATAAAGAAGTACAAAATTGTAGAATTAACATTTGTCATGTGTAAGGAAAGAAGGATATCTGTTGTAAATAAGATGTAAATAGATTTGTTTTATTTTTACTTAAATTTATTTGATGTTAATAAACTTTGTTAAATTTGTTTTATTAAAACTTGTGTCTGGGTATTGTTTTTCACTACATCATGGTACAAATTCACAGAGTGTTTTCACAATCACTGAAGTACATTTTGCACAAAAGATAACTAAAAATATGTTTAATCTTAATTATTATTGATGTTCTTATAATTAAGTAATTATAAAATTGCATTAAGTTATTGGTCATAAATCCACTATCCTAATATTTTGATAAATTATATGCTATTAACTGCCACTTACTTTATTTATCAGATTATCTAAACACTACCACTTCTTAGTTTACTTTATTGTTTAAAAACAAAAGATGATATTGATATTGATTGATTTATTATGGTAATAAATTTGCAATAAAAGAAATTTATACCAATTTGATTAAGTAAGAAAGATTGTAATCATTATTGTTATTAATTGCAGTGTAGTAGATATGGCATAAAATCCCTTACCATATGTGCTACCGCATTTTGTTGAAGTATAAATAAAGATTAAGAACCTGAGATTATAATTTATTGAGCTAGATGATGATTATTATTATTAAAGACAACAGAATTAATATTATAGTTATTAAATGAGTCTTAGTAAATAGATGTTGCGAAAGTCATAAGAATACTATGTAGTTATTATTTGAAATAATAGTATAAAGGGGGAATAGTGTTCTTATGCCATTGAGGTGGTATCCTGTGGGATATTGGCTCAATGTGATCTACCTTGCCAACTCGTATTTCCACTTCTCGTCTCATGAATACATTAAATCTTTATGTTAATTTACTTTAAAACAGAACCTAAGTTAATTTTTAAGAAATTTGAGCTAGTAAAACATTTTTTAATATAACATTTAATTATTAGAGCTAGAACCCGGTGACGTTAAATATAGTAATCTATTTATTTGTAAGTGGAGGTACGAGGTCGACGGCTGGCACGGTTAGAATATATATGTTTACACACTAGGGTCCTTATGGTTCTAAACATATTTTTTACATTAATGATATTCATTATATGAGAGCATCTGTCAGTGGATATCCAGATGACTCACTATAGAATTATGGGAAGAAAATGAAGAACATAAAAGTCACCTTTAATATTCCCATATTTTTATGTTACTTTATAAATTTTATAATACAATTAAAGTTTTGTTGATGACCAAAAGAATTGTGATACCTGATCACCCAGGACCTTTTAAATAAAAAGCATTGACATCATGACACAACATTTATATGTTACTTTTGTAATATGTTTTATCATGGATCTCTAGGTGCAATGTTCAATAACATTTTATTTATAACTGTATTTAGATTTTTTTATATTTAGAGTGGGTATAAATAATAATAGACAAACAAAAAACTTAAATCAGCCTATATGTTTTAAGGTTAACTGATTTTTAAGAAGTTGACATTACATGGATAGACTTGAAAATATTTCGCTCATTTCCTAAACTCTTTAATAAATAAGCACTTTATATATATAATGATAGCTTGATAGATAAATCAATAAATGGAAAATCAGGTGTAAACAAATTATAACATGGTTAGCACACATCCACACCCATATATATTTGCAGGTTCATCTGTGTTAGAAAATTTAAATATAGATATACCGACGTTTTGACTTGATAACACTAGTCATCCATTGGATGATAAAAGTAGAAAGACGGTTGTAGAGGCGCTACAATCACTGATTTGAAAAAAAAAATTAAATTCCACAAATAGCAAACTTGTTAAATTAAGATGTTTTTTTTTTTTTTTTTTAAATCTTTCCAAATATGAGGAAGTTTGCATGTATCATCTTGCTTATTGATAAAATCTGACCTTTTAAGTATAGCAATGACTTCTCTAATTTTTCACTGGTAGAGATTATCACATCTGGATATAATCCTGGTAATAAAAAAATCAAGTTTATGAACTGAATCTATAGTATGGAGTGAGAGTTCTGATGATGATGAGTGTTGTTGAACTGCATTAACATGCTCATCTCTACTAACTATGATGTGATGATTACTCATACCTAAGTAAGAAGCTTTACAATTTTTACATGAGATTTGAGATCCACCATGAGATTCAAAAGGGATTGAATCCTTAGGCTTTGTTATTATATTGCTGAACTTTTAATGAGTAAAAAATGTTGTATCTATATTATAGCATTTTAATATATGTCCAATACTGTCTGTAGTTCCATTTACATATGGAACACAAATCATAATAGCTGATTTATCAACTTTTTATCTTATTTTGTCCATTTTGGGCTTGAAATAAGAATTTTTTTTTATAAATTTATAATTATAACTATTCACTCATAAAATACTATTCATATGATATATTTATTATTTCAGATGTGACTTATCTGAAAGGTTAATTCCTTTATTTAAAAGGGTTTTTGCTACAGAAACTATCAGGGTTGGGTGATGATGAGAATGGAAATGATAAATAACTGTCCACATGTCTATTCTTTCTGTAAATCAAAAAAAGCAAACTCTTTAGTGTTCTGGTGACTAGAACATCAAGAAAAGGCAGTTTTCCATCAGAAAATGTAAATTTAATATGAGGATGCATATTATTTAAATGTAAGAAAAAATCATCTAATTTATCTTTTCCATGTTGCCATATGACAAAAGTGTCATATATGTATCTGAGTCATATTAGAGGTTTTAAAGATAATAATTCTAAAGCACAAGTTTATATTTTTTTTATGAATAAATCAGCTGTTATACCTGAGATAGGTCGAAATTTTGTTATATCTTATTTAAATTTTTTAACATGGATGAACCCGCAAATATATATATATATATATATATATATTTATATATATATATATATATATATATATATATATATATATATGGATCTGAGACTTGGACACTTTAATAGAAGAGCAATACAGAGACTTCAGACCATTCAAAGGAGTATGGAGAGATGTATGTTGGGAATAACAAGAAGAGATCGAAAACGCAATGTATGGGTAAGACAACAAACAGGTGTTACTGACCTTATTGAAAAAATTAAAAGATTGAAATGGAGTTGGGCTGGACATATTGCTAGAAGAAATGATAATAGATGGACAATTGAAATTTTAAACTGGATTCCAAGAGATTGTAAAAGACCCAGAAATAGACCACATGTGAGATGGATGGATGAAATAAGAAAATGTGCAGGGGTGTTGTGGAAAAGAGAAGCTAAAGATCGGAGAAGATGGATTAAACTTGAAGAGACCTTCATCCTGCAGTGGATTTATAATGGTTGATGATGGTGATGATATATATATGATCACAGATGGAGCTCTACCAATAGCCCACTCAAGCATGTTTACAAAAAATGCTGAGAGAGAATTTTTTGTAAACACGCTTGAGTGGGCTATTAGTAGAGCTCCATCTGTGATCATAAAATGCAAGCTATAGGCAGGTTAAAACATTTTTAACTTGTTTTTGTTTATCATATATATATATATGAAAAATAAAAACAAGTTAAATATATATATATGAAAAATAAAAACAAGTTAAATTCACATATATCACTTGTTTTTATGATCAATAGACAGTGTTTTACCAAAAACACCGAACAAGTGTAAATTTGTTTACATAAACATCAAAAGAGTCAGCATTCACTATCTCTTTTGTTTGCCCACCCTCAGATCAGCTGATTGCAAGCTATTTTTCTATCATCAGTGAAGGATCAATTTAGGAACCTGAGAAATTGTTATTTATTTTATAATTATAAAATTTATTATAATTGTTTATAATTATAAAAGTAATTATAAAATTAATGATAATTTATCAGGTTCCTTCTTTTATGGTCATAATAAATCATGTATATATGGTTTTGATTTGAATTGTAGTAACTTAAAAATATTGGAAACTGAAAGAAATAATAACAAAAGAAAAATTAAAGAAGTGATGTCAATATATAAATACAATCAAGATTTAATCAATAGGCAGGTAGCAAACGTTAATATCATGGAAATATGATAAAGTTGACATCATGGAATTATGGTAAAGTTGACATTTTAAAAGTATTAGTTGACAAAAACTACAAGGATAGTTGAAAGCTTTCCTATGTGATGTTTATTGATATATTTTTATAACTTTTAAGTAATGTATATTGTAATATTTATTTATAAATTTATGTATATTATTTTGAAGAAATACAGAAGTTGATTTATATATATATATATATATATATATATATATATATAAATCATTATAATATATAGTTAGAATATATATATATATATATATATATATATATATTATAATTCTAACTAACATTTAACAAATCATTCTTATATATTTCCCTATTTTTGCCTTTATCAGATGAACATATGCAATGTCTGTGATTTCTAAATAAGAAAAACTTCAAACCTGTCATTTTATATGACATTGGCATTCTGGATTTATATGGAATATAACCTTTTTTTACTATTGGTTTAATGGTGATACAGTAATCCAGCATAGATTGATTTGTGTTTTAAACACATTAACAAATAATTCTAAAGATAAAATCTCATTTATAAATAAAAATTGTATCATTTATAAATGGATATGTAGGTGTGGCAGTGGATATATAGCTGAATTGATATGTATATTGGAAAAAAGAACCAAAGATCACTTGTTGTTAAAAACAGTACAGAAATCAAATCAAAATTGCAATGTAGATAATGTTTCAGCATCCATTTTTCATGACCATATTATTTAATGTATTTATGGTTTTAACTGCAAATAAAATAACATTAAAATAACAACAAAAGAAAAATAAAATAAGTTATGCTAATACACAAATACTAACATGAATTAATTAACAGGCAGGCAGCAAATGTTAACATCATGGAATTGTGGGAAGGTTAGCCTTTCAAAGTGTTTGTTGACAAAGACTATGAGGACAGTCCAAAGCACTCCTAAGTGGAAAAAAAAATATATCTGAGTAATGTATTTATAAATATTCCATTATATAAATACAAATATTGCTTTGAAGAAAAACAGACAAGAATTATATATATATAATTTGATGTCTGCATTTCTTAGAATCAATATACATAATCTTTTAAATCAATATTTATAAATACAATAATTAGAGATATGGAAAATATAACATTAACAATTTTATTCAACTTTGAATAATTATGTAACAGATTATATTGTAGCATTTTAAAATATACATGTACAAAATAATATAAATCTCAAATCTAGAGTATGTTAGGCAGTTGAAACATATTAATGAATATGGTATCAAAGTAAAAAAAGAACATGTTGCATGAAAAATATGTAATAATAATAAAAAAACAAAACATTGATTTTGTTTTCAAAGAGGTGTTATCTATAATTTTAGGTTTATGTGTGGATGTGTCCACTTTTATTTTCAAAGATATGTAGGATTATTTTTTAAAGAAAAATATTGTCTAAAATTGAGATAATTTATCTTAAAAAATTGTTTTGAAAGATATGCATATTTGATATAAACTGACATCTATAATCACAAATGACATCAAATCATTAATGATTTTATTAAAAAATTGTTTTCTAACTACAGTTATATAAGTCTTACTTTTAATTGACTGCAAAATTTATTATTATATAAATTTAGAATAGTCTGTACAGAAATCTGATTCATAAGTATGAATTCTTAATAAAATGACATTGTTGTCATTTAAATAGTAGATTTATTATCATTTTGAGAGAAAAGTACCTTTGTGTTCTTAGAGTTTGAAGTTAATTAGTGTTTAGACATCAAATAAATGTTATCAAATCACCTGACATCCAATTGAATACATGATTAGAACAATGTAATGTAGATGAAAGAGATATAGATTAAAATTGTAAAAAGTAATATACTTATGTGATATTTGTTTGAAAACGATTTTGGTAATTTTTTCAGGTTTAAATAAATCTTTTCTAAATATTTTTCCTGTACGCATGCTAGAAATTAGAATTAACATAATATAAGTGTACTAATTTTAAAAATCAGAAGAGATCACTATTTTTAAATAGGCTGTAATGTGAACAATAATTTACTCCAGCTTACTAGTGTTTGAAGGATATAGTTCTGGGTTATTTGAGATTGCTTTGAGAAGATTTAGGCATTGTAAAAAAGATATTAAAGTAGTTTATTAAAATTCATGATGATTATATAGTAATTATATAATAATTTTTAAAAACAGATATATATATATATATTACTAATTTTATATGTAAATGTTTTATTTTTGAAAATAGAAGTTAAAAAAATTGCAGTTTGTGTAACAAAGAAAACCATAACTGGTATAGTATCCATATCTTGTGAAACTGGTCATAAACACATTTACAAACTCCATGTTATGATCTTTTGAAATATTGTAAAAATTATAAATGTATTTTTAATTTTTAAAGCAAAATATTTTAGGTTTGTGGAGCTTCACATTTTTTCATGCCCATTTTTAAAAATAAATTTTAGTCTATAATTATTTCATAAATTTTCTGAGGTCATTCTCATGGCTGTTTTCTTGTTCACTATTAAATGATAGAAAATATATTTATTCTCATTATATACTGAGTTCTTTTCAATATCTGAAATGTTCAAGTATGATTTTTCAGAATATTTTTAAATTGTAAATGTATATTTCTAACAAATGTTATTTCAATTTATATATATATAATCAGTAAATGTTGATTGACAAAATTGATGTCAGATCTAGCAATAAAGATGCCAATGCTGTTAGAAAATGAAACCTAATAGATAACATATTTGAAAAATGCTAAATTCATTTTTTTAGAAATTTTACGAAATTAAAAAAAAATTATAAGAAGTTGGAGGTATGGAAACAGCTAATGTCAACAAAAATTGCAATGCTAATTACATGGGGGGGGGTCATTTTATAAAGAGACAATAAACTATCAAATAAAATTACAAAAATGCACCCCATATAACAGCATAATTGTTAGAGAATAAATCTCAGTTTTATATGTCATCATTCAAAAAATGAGATACACTGACCAAGTCTACTGTTATTCGTCTGTAGGGATGAGTGCAGATAATATAAAATAAACAGGTATAATTTTAAAAAGACAAAGAAGGTTAAGTGACTCTTGTAACAAATTTGAGATCAAATGATAAAAGAGTAAAGAATATATCCAAATATCTTTATATGGATGATATGGCGTTTTTGTGTTCTGTTTAAAGATATTAAAATACATTGAGCATATGTATAAATAAATGCATCTTTTAACCATATATAATATAATTTTGTAAGTGAATTTATTAAACAAAATTTTGGGAAATAATTTAATGGCTGGGAAAATATTTTCTCTTTTCTGCTTAATCTAAACTGTTTCAAAATAAAAAATGATAGTAATGATACTAAGTAGATTGCAGTCTAGAATTAATGAGGAAAGCGACGTTCATTATTTTCTGTAAAAATGTATTTGTTTACATTTTTATTAAAGGTTTGTTATGTCTCAATAAAAAAAGAAAAAAAAAGCATTATACTAGAACTTTTATAATTTATAAAATAGTTCAATAATCTTAAATATATATATGTAAATAAATCAATTATTTTATATAGCGCGAAGTTTTATAAACTGTAATAGCTAAACAGCATTAAGTGTTGCACATGCGCTTTGCAGATTTTAACTATAAATGACTGAATACAAACACTTAAGATTTGCCCATACAAAAGAGTTTGGGTTGAAAAGATAGATGGCCACCTGGCCATTCTATCTTTTCCCAAAGACTTTATCATGTGTTTGAAGTGTTTGTATTCAGTCATTTATAGTTAAAATCTGCAAAGCGCATGTGCAACAGCTTAATGCTGTTTAGCTATTACAATATATATATATATAATCTTTCAACAAACTGTAGTTGGAAAAATGTCCTTCAACAAGCTTAATGGGGAAAATTGCAATAAATAAAAATCTGTCTTGCATAAGATTTGCCAATTGTCAAATGCTAATGAATTAATACCATTTTATTCACTATCTAATATTTGCTTGATGTACATAATTATCGATGAGATTTTCTTCTAGTCTTCATTATTAATTAGTTAGATTTTTTTTTATTTTCCATATAACTCGATAAAATTTTATATATAATTCTTCAAATACTTTAATCACTTTGTGATGTGTTTGCTTTATTATATTTCATTTTATTTTTAGTCATATTCCAATTTATTCAAATCAACAATCATTAACACACAAACTTATTATTATTATGATTCAATTTTCATTATTCACTTTTTTTCTACAATTTGTTTCTACTATAATTTTTTTTCCTTTTTTATATTTCTGAGATTTGTTGATACTACTATTATTTTTTAATTGTATATCTGCTTTTAAACTATTCACTACATTTTAGATATTATGCTAAGATGTTTTTTTTTGTTATATCATGAAACCTATTACTAATTATTAGTAGTTATATTCTTAAAGAGTTATGTAATATATTAAATAAAATGTTATGCAATGGGCTTTGATAAGTAATGTCTTAAAAATCTTGCAAAAAATAAAATTATTAAATTTATAACAAGGATAAATACAAGTAGAATAATTAAATTATTTGATGTTTTAAACATGTATCAGGATGTAAAATAAAATAAACCATTAAAGTTAATATAAATAAAATTAAAATAGTATAATTTTTAGATAAATGAATATAGATTATTGAAGATACATTATAATTATAAATAGTGCTCCATATTTAAAAAAACAATAGCTTTGGGATATAGCACAAGGACGAATATTGTGTTGATGTATCAATAGAATTATGTTTACAATAATGACTGATTATATAAAAATGTAATTTACAAATGCCTTAGATATAAAGGAAATTTAAAATATTATATATATTTGATTAGTAATAATGTAATTGAGGCAAATAAATAACTAAATAATGTAAATACAATATTACTGTGGCAATGGAAATTAAATAAAGAAACTGAAAATATTTACATATATTTTTACAAAAATAGCTAACATAAGAATCATTTAAAATAATAGTATAGTTAAAAAACAGAAATACATATTTCACATTTATAACAACTCTTATCTTTAAAATAGTAGCTCTGAAAAGTTTTAAATTAAAAATTGATAAACTAACGTTAAATACAGAAGAAGCACATACACACACAAAAAAGAAGGTATATAAATATTTTTATATAAAATGTCCCAAATAATTTAAATTTACAATGTCACAAATAATAAAAGAAATTGTAGGAAATGTGTACTTAAAAATAAAAAGTGAATTCTGATATAACATTTATGGGATGTATGTAAAATTGTTTAATGTAAAGTTATCAGATGATGACATCCAAAAATTACACTTGTGGATTTGAAATAATTTGAATGGCTTGAAATGAACTATTGAAAAGAAACAGGACAAAATATTAAATATTTGAATTTAATTATTACAAGAGATAACAGTATATTAAATTATATATTAATAATCAAGTCATTGCAAAAAGGGGATATATAAATTGTAAATCAAAAGTACCAATTATACATAAGATGGCAAGTTTTAGATCTTTTTTTGTTTTGTAATTAAATATTATGCCATTATCAAAGTGATAAACTGAAAAACATTGAGATATTTGCTAAAGAATTGCTTGATGTTGGTTATAAAATGGAACAAATAAACAATTTTTAAGAAAGACTGGGGCATGTACATATTTATTTTCTGAACATATTTAAAGACTCATCAGGAATAATTATTCATACAAGAAATTATATAATACTGGATAATGTGATGACCATTTCTCTCTCATTAGATCAAACAAAACTTCCATGAACATGCTTCCACTTACTACACTGTTTAAATGTGCATTAATAAACAGGAAAAAAAAAGATGATTTTAATTCTGCCACTTTTTTGCTAGACATGATTTTAGCATCACATAGTGATTATTTGAACATTAGATCTGATGTACTTGGTGATCTTTTATTCCATTTTGTTTAGTTTAATTAATTCTTCTAGCTACATTGTTTTTGTTAAGATTTTGAAAAACACAATCCAATAGTTCTTCAATAATATGTTTTGTTTCTGCACTATATGTATTCACCAACCACTCACTGACTCCAACATCTGACTTTTTCTTTGCTCTGACTTCTGATTTTGGATTGCTCATAACTGAACTGATGTCTAACTGTCAATGCTACCCCTTCTCCCTGATAAGGGAAACTCCATTTTTATTAACTAAATACACAAAAGAACAAAATGTTATAATATTTTTAATTGATTTCAATTCATTTACTTTTTCTCAGCTTGCTGATGATTCTTTTATTTTTTACAAAAAAATAAATTGCTTGAACTTTATCAACAATTTATAAATGAAATTTTGATACAGTCTCGTGATACATTAAAAAATATATATCAGAGAGATAAATCCTTACCAATAATTTTTATAACAATATATCGAATTATCCTCTGATATATTAAAAACTGTTATTTTCTTTTTTCATACAAAATATTTGTACCAAAGATATTCAGTAAAATCTTAGTATGTTTTGTTTATCTATAAATGTAATTAAAACAAACTAACATATGTTTTAATTAGATTTTCCTTTTTTACTTTAGATAAAAAAAAAAAAAGGAAACGCATTAAAAAATTATTTGCAAAAATTAATATCACAAATCAAAAAAATATTTGCAATACTCACTTATTTTACCACCCTATCTTAACACAATATAAATATCTTTGTTTGAGTCAACTAATACGTGAATACAGTATTAGCTGAACAAAATTTGTATGGAGAGTTTGATCATCATTAATCACCATCTTAGTATATTGAACTATATAAAATTTATTCCAAAGATGTATGTGTGCATACACATGCATGCACTAAATATATACTCATAACTATTGGTAAAATAGTTTTAAAATATTGTCCAAATGGAGCTCATAAACTTTCTTATTTAAATGATATTAATACATAAGTATTACCATTTTATATTGTATAAAATATTAAAACATTTTTATAGCAAAAAATAAAACTGTACAACATTTATCTGTCTTATTTATAAAACAAATGAATATATAATCGTATGTTAATAAATTTTCTCATGATATGAAATTCAATAATTTTTTTTTACTGAATGTGAAGTTTATTTAAATTGAAATATATTCTGAAAAACCGTTTAATATAAGAAATATGTTCTATTGATACGTTGTATTACATGCTAAAGACTTTAATGTTAAGTTTTACAATAGCTGTAAATATTTATATGATTTATATATACCTCCAAATCTAAAATAAATGTTAATATTAATAATAATAAGTTTGTCAATCCCAGAAGAATTGAATATATTTATTTCCAACGTTTTTGTGTTATTTCTTTAAAAAAATTCTTTTATTATAAAAGAACATATGATTATTTTAAGTAATTTATTTAAAACTGTCATCATATAAAATTAATATTTTTTTTCAACCTGTCACACCAATATTTCTATTAAATAAAAATATAAAAAACAAGAAAAATACAACTTATTTAACAAAATAAAAAATAACATAATTATAAAAAATATGAAAGCAACTAAAATATTACACACGCTCATATATATGTGTGAATACGTCCCCCACGTGTTTGTTTAAACTATACCCAATGTAATTTGACTCATTGGAAATTACAATCAATAAGATTATAATGCCATTCAGATAGTACACGTTATTTCTTACAATAACTCTTTTGAATAACTTGACGTTGCGACACTCCCGAATTAAAGTTGTGTAAAATTAATAGATTATTCTTACAAATCCCATCAATGGGGTGGAAACATATTTAACAAGTTTCATTAAGATTAGAATGTTTTTAATATTTTAGTTAGCTATGACGGTTGCATGAGAAATGAATGTATTTATAGCTATTGTATTTTAAATAATTATTGTGTTAGATTTGTAGAGGTCCCTACTGTCGTTTTTCAAGCGCATGGTTTAAGGTTATAGCCTTAAAATATATTATTTACGTAATGACTATGCGCTTTACAAATTTAATTATTAAATGTATGTAAATAAATCTTGTTACCTAGCGCGATGTTTGTAAACTGTAATATTTAAAACAGCATTACGCTGTTGCACATGCGCTTTGAAGATTTTAACTATAAATGAATGAATACTAACACTCAACCACATGATAAAGTCTTTGGAAAAGATAGGCCCCCCTATCTTTTCCAAAGACTTTATCATGTGGTTGAGTGATAGTATTCATTCATTTATAGTTAAAATCTTCAAAGCACATGTGCAACAGCGTAATGCTGTTTTAAATATTAAATTTAATTATTATAACTTTATATTTGATAATATTACGATTTTAATTATGTTAGTTTATGATATGTCATGGTGTTTGGATTTATAGTACGTAGAAAAAAATTAGATATAATAGCTCTATAGAGATTTTATATTTATAAACTGATTGACATACCTCTGAGAGGTTAATTGTGGATCAATGATTTCCTAAATGCCATTATTAAACTAAACAAAAAAATACGTATTTAAATGACTATACTTAAAATTCCATTAATTAAATTCTCTTTCTAAAAACTTTGTAAGGAATTCTACATGTTGTAAAATAAAAATATGAATTTGTTTCATTAAAAAAAATCAAAGATGTATAACGTGAAATAAAAATAATTTGAAAATGTGTATAAACTTATACTTATAAATTCTATTCATTTACTATTTTTTATTTTTTGCTGTTAAGATAACTAGCTTATGTTTCTGGTTAAATAATAGCTTATGTCAATGTATTTGTGAATATGAAAGAACTGACTTAGTTATCATTAGTTTTTACAAATGCTGTTACAATGCATATAAGCAGCACGTATATAGCAAAACATTAATGAGTAGTTTGGCTTAGTTTCTTGATTATTTTGCATAACTTATTACTGCCAGATACTTCTTCACTCCATTGATACTTCAGTGACATTGAAAACAATCTAAATATAACATTATTGTGTTTTCAGTTTACATTATTTCTCCTATTTTTGGTAAAATCATTATTGATTCAAAATCGATTTACATTGATAATTTCTGAATTACTGTTAGAAATTGAGACATTTTCACATGTATTACTTTATTTGCTTTATATTTTAAAAATCATCAAATGAGTGTCTGCAATATGTACTCAGTGAATTCTATAAAAATATTACTATGCTAAATTAATATAATGTTTCAAAAATAATATATTTTAACAGCTTTTTATTATTTACATATTAAAAGAAAATTAACTATATTCAAGTATTTTTGTATTATTTAAATTGTTACCAGTAATGTTTAGTAGCATGCAGTTTTTACTCTAAATTGTTCGCTTTTATCTATTTTTAAAATTCTATTATTATTTTTTATATATTTTTAATAAAAAGTCAATATTTAAAATATTAAACACATTTTGCCATGTAAAGACAATATAAGTTGTGAGCAAAATGTTTTATAATGAATTAGACACATCAGCTTTACTGTTTCCTGTCAAAATTGTCATGTACTAGAAAAGAATTTTCACTGATCAGTTTTAAAATACACAATAAAAGCAAAGCATTCTTTAAAACATTTTATAAATGAGACAAATTATACAGACCTTAATATTTATGCAGGAAAAAATAACACACTATTCATTAGGCTTCTAAACAAATTTGTAATGAAACTTTTTTTTATTAAGGAAAATACACGTAAATTACCATATAAATCTTGTTGGTATAGATTTGTTTCTATTTGTTACACATATTATAACAATCATTAGTAAATAATTTTTCCAAATTAAAAAATATACCTGTTTGATACATTAGTTATTATTATGACATTAATTTCATGATCAGAGCAAGAATCTCATCATTCAAAGTTAGTCTATAATTATTGTTTACTAGTTTTATATCAGAATAACTGGCTCTTCATTTAGTGACTTAGCCAGTGATCATTGTGCAGTCCATATTTGTTTGGGAGTGATCCTTTGTCATTCTCCATCTAACTGAACCATTTTTAAACTTGAATTAATTTTTAAGTAGCATGCCTGAAGATAGGCTCTTCATCCAGTGGCCTAAGTTGCACCCAAGATGTTGCAGAAGAGCTTTTCCAGCATTAATAAGTGATCCCTAAACATAGTCCTTCGAATAAATTATTTACACACCTCCCATGTTTCTTTACTTCCTCATTTCAAAACAAAATAATTCCTAATTAATCACATGGTATGAAGCAAGAACATTCCCATTTTAATTGAGCAAAGACACCACTCTTTATAGTATTCCTGATTCTTAGAATTGTCATGTTAGCTGGAAGTACTCTGATTATGATATTTTGTCTGGCAGCACTCACAAATGGGCAAGCAGTAAAAAATATGTTCAATAGTTTCATCCACCACTTTACATAAGCTACATAGTGATTCTATTTTTGAGAAATTTCTATGATTTACCATTTGTTGGCAAGGCTTTCAAATTAAATTTTATGATAAAGTCAATATGTTTGGCTTCCAAGTAGCAAAATTTTAGTTTCCTGATTAGTAATTTGGTAGATAAATCAAACTAAGTAGATAATTCAATAATGTTTGCATGTATGTATTTGTAAACTTACCAGTTAGTGTTAGTGTTGTCAATAATTGATGCTGTAACTTGGAAGAATTTGTTGACATCTAGCAGCTCCATGGCCCACTTACTTTGTATGGATGGTGGCATGTCAGTAGGTTCAATCTCAGCCTTAATGAGTCCACTGGCAATCTTGCATTCATTGCCGTAAGCATTGATAGGGATTTCTGAACTGAAGAAGGTGTTGAGATTACACAACCTAAGTCTGTACAGATCTTTCAGTCTCTGAATCTTGGCTAAACTGATGGTTACTGTTTTCCTCTTCCACAAGATGCCAGTGCAGACTGATTTTATTGCATTCTGAAAGAATCTGGTTGGTTTATGAAGTGGCATGAAGTAATTAATTTGCAGAAGCACGAACATGTTAATCAGTGTTGTCTTACCTGGGAGTGATAAGTAGATCCCTGAGAGAGCACTTGCAACCTTTTTGTTTTCTTCTGGATTGCTGTTTTGCAGTGCTCTTCTTATAGCTGAGCTGGACACTACTATGAGAAATCCAAGAAAGTTTTGAGGTTTTCCTGAATATCTTGAAGGTCAAGCTGTTGCCCGATGGATTTTCTAGGTAGCATATTTCTCAGAGTTTATTCTTAGCCCATATCTCTCAGTGTATTCATCCAGCAGTTTATATAGTTTGGGCACATATTTATCCAAGGGGAGGAAGACTGTAATGTCATCAACATATGATATGTGTTGAACTTCCTTCCCTAGTACTGGGACAGATACCCCAGGAATATGTTTCTCAATAGCTGTTAATAGAGGGTTTATATAGGCTATGAAACAAAAAGTGCTAAGAGGTGACCCCTGAGGTATTGATAGATGTGGTTTAAATCCTGGAGCCAAAGAGACATCCAATGATGTATATAATGATCTATTTAGCAGGAGATTTGCTATGATTGTGATGTAGACTTTGGGTATCTGATAGCGCCTCAAAATTGAGTATAATTTTGCAGGCACCACAGAGTCAAATGCTGCTGCGAAGTCCACCTTCACCACAATTGGTCCTGATGTCCTTTTGTTCCTTTATATACTCCACCAATAAGACAAATCTTCTTACTGCCTCAATGGTGATTGATCTCTTGCAGGCAAATTGGTGCAAAGAAATTTTACTGAGCAGCTGCTGTTGGATCTTATCCTTAACAAGTGATTCAATGATTTTTATAAAACTTTTAATCATATTATTTAAAAAAATTGTAAAAAAATAATTATTTTTTATTTAGTCACGATAGCCTACTCAAGATTTACATGGCCTACATTCAAATTTTGATTCATGAATATTGGATGATGTCTTTTAAGTACACACACACACACACACACACATATATATATATATATATATATATATATACACACACACACACACATATATATATATATATATGACATTGATGTAATGAAAGGTCATGTTCTTTTACCTGTCAAAATAAATGGGCATTGATGTAACACAAGATGGGTGTTATTTACAGGGTTATTTAAATAATTATTAATTTTTTTTCCTGTAATTTTTTTTAGCAATATTATATATATATATATATATATTATATATATATATATATATATATATATATATATATATATATATATATATATATATATATATATATATATATACTGATGTCATAGTTTATTATTAAGGCATATATAAATGGCTGATGAATTAGATTTTGCTCTAACTGCCAAAATGTGTCCTCTGTTCATTATATGATGGGTCTTTCCAATGTGTGAATGTAAACATGAAATTTTTTATAAACCATGACACCCCAAAGAAAATTGAAATTTAGGGCATGGTAAAACTTCATTATTTTTTTAAAAAATTAGTACAAATTGTGTGGATAATATTTTTCTTTCAAACAATACCAATTTTACAACTTATTCTTTTTATACATTACAGAACGGTCTGAATTTTTGAAGTATCAAAAACTTTTTTTCATACTGTAAAAAAAAAAAAGCCATATTAATAATCCTGTCATCAAAATCATTATGAAGAACTACTTTTTAGTATCAAAGCTATCCTGATGAACATGACTGTTATCAGAAAGTCTCTTAGTTCGATCATAATATATATTCCACTGAAAATAATTGTACTGGATGGTGATGAGAAGCATAATGTAGCTATCTCCAAATGTGCATTGGCTTACTATATATACCATGGAATTCTTTATTTCGATTAATACAGCTAAGAATGAAAGGCGGTTGCTATTTTTTACTTCCATAGTAAATTTAATATAGTTGTGAAAAGAATTTTAAAAAAATTAAAAATTCATCAAGTGCATGCTTTACATAAGAACAAATAATAAAGGAATCATCAACACACTTCAGCTATACAGATGTTTTTTTCATTGCTAAAAAGCAAATTTTCTTTTCCAAGTTATATATTGTAAAGGTTGGAAAAGTGCAAACAACTTTCAAATGTGTAGAAATATAGACAGATACCCCGTGAATAGAATTACCCAATTATAATAATAGATAAAATATATAATTGTAAGTGAATTACAATCCATTTCAACATGTAAATATTTATATATTTATATATTATAAGGAATATTATTATTATCCACTATAACAAAAATATGTTCAAAAATTTTGTTGTATTTTTTGCTTCCAGTTATATTATTTTTCAAATTCTGGCAGCAATTTTTTCTGCAATCCTTCAGTTCATGGGTTATTGTTTCTCCTATTTCTCATCTTCTTAATTATCATATTATTCAATTCAATAATATATTCTCATATTATTATGTACATCACAGTATTTTTTGATACTTACATATTAGATCTGTTACACCCGTTTACATTCCTATCAATCTGCCAATAACTTTCTAATCTTGTAATGTCATCAATGAACTTATACACTGGAATTTCTGACAAACATAAGTGATAAATTGATCAAAAAGGACCACATTTACATGTTTTGTTTTTCTGACACAATTTTTGCAATATTTAGAAAGTTATCAGTAGAATGATGCATATCGGAAAAGATGTTGCAGTTCTAATGCATAACAATAATCACAAGATAGAATCTGAAAAAAGTACATTTTTATCAATTTTAAAAAATACAAATTTGTGTAAAATAAAAATGGACACATTATGATACTAAGTAAAATGTTCTCCATCTGTACAAGGTATTACATTATACGATTACAATCCCATGACAAGTAATTTCCACAATTTTATTTAAAATTCATACTGCTTATATAAAATCTGGCTTGAAATTACTAAAATATGCTCTAAAGCAAAATTACACACATGACCTGCAATTCCCATATCTTATTTAAAATTAACAATAAAAAGTAATAAAGTATATTTAAGTCTGTCATGAAATTACAAAACAAGCAATCAATCAATATTACTAATCAAAAAAAATAACAAAAATAATAATATGAGTGGAGATAAGATTTCAAACCCAGTCTAGGCTCTGACTAAACTAAAATAACAATGTAAAAGTATTGTTATTATTTGGGAGATAAATATATTGGTATTTTATTGTTGAATAGCAATAATAAAATAAATAAATAATTAAATCAAATTTATAAATCTTGTAAAATAAATTGTTATAGTAAATTACTTAAGTATATATTTTTTAGTACTGAACATAAAGCTGTCTTGAATAAGTATGAGTAATTATTAAAATTGACAACAGTGGGTGTAATATTAATTATGCATACTGAAATTATGGGCCAATTCACTCCCACAATGCATTAGAAAAACAAGCTATATATTTGCTAACCTAGCTGTAGGGGGGAGGGGGTTGGGGTTGACTAAGAAAAACAAGAATCAAGCAACCACAGGATTCCAGTCTGATCTAAATTAAGGAAAAAACTAAATATCAGAAAATTCTGAAATCTAATTCAATGAAATGATAATATCTGGCTATCTACAAATGTTGGAATAGAAAATCTAAAAACCTTGCAGTCATTTAAACACCATTCTTTTATTGATTGATAGTTCTAAAAAGTTATACAGAAGGAGGAATGGAAACCTTATGCAACCTAACTGTCTCTCATAAATCTTATTTTAAACCCAGGAAAATTCAAGAGAAAGTGTTTGCTTTTACTTTATTTATACATGTAAACTTTTATCTTTAAAAATAATGCACAAATTATTTATACATAAATTAAAAAGTTGATTATGTTTGAATTTTGCACCATTCCTATTATTCAGCAGAACAAGATTGTGGTTGTAAATTAAAATATCAAGAAAAAAATAATGATTTGAAATAATATTAAAAACAAGTGTTATGATAGATATAATAAATAAATTAAAAGTCATTTCGGAATCATCTAACTTTTAATAAAGTAAAGTTAACAAAATAATTGTGTGATTTTATTATCTATTCTCTATTATCTGATGATTTTTATAGTGGGAACCTATGTAATGAAAGAAATAATCATTTACCAATTAATTAAAATGGTAAAGATGTGATAGTGATAATTGGATAGATTCTCTCTAATATTGACAATCACATTATACTTTGCTGATAAGAATGGAATGAAATAAATATTTACCTTTAAAGTTTTATTGAGAAATATATGTTATAATAATGTTTTACAATATTAGAATATATTCTTACTGTTTAAACATTGCTACACATATATGTATTATCATGCAGGGAAGAATAAAATAAACAAAGAGTTTTAAAATAAAAGGAAATATAAATATGCTAAGTGTAATAAAACTCCACTAATTTTTCAAGGAAAAATTATCTTGATTTTAAATGTAATAAATGATTCTTGTTATACTTCATTTGACATGCTTACAGAATAAATCAATAAAGATTTTAAAAAGTTTGTTTTGAAGATTCCCATAACCTAAAGAATTATTCAGGAAAATTATCTAGAGAAAAGTAGATAAACTTATCTTTTTAAATCTGCTACAATTGGAAGTGTGAATTTTAATTGCTTTGTTGATTATCAATACTGAAACCATCAAATAATTTTTGCTTTTGAATAAGTATTGAATATTGCTCATTATACAACCAACAGGAAAATAATATATATATATATATGGAAAATAATATATATATATTATCTGGAATGTTTGCTAATCACAATATTAATTCTTATTTTAACTTACAACAATGGAATAACTTGAACAAATAAGAAAAAAATTTAATGGATAAAAATGTACATTTATTTTGTTTATATAATTGCTGTGTTATGTATATTACTTACATAATGGTTACTTGGAAATTTTGTTTTTAAAACATATGTGTTTTACTGTGGCATGAAGAATATATATTGAGTTAAAGAAAAAAAATGTGTAAAAGATATATATATATATCTGTTTAATGTATATTTATATTTTGTTTTTAGTTAAGGGAAAACCGGAAATTATATATACCATTTATCTCGAGAGAATGATAAAAATATTTACTTCTCTAATAATTTAAAACCAATTTTGATGTATATTATTAAAGAGGTGAATATACAGACATTTTATCATATATATATATATTGAAATGGCCGGATTATTTTTTTATATAAAAGAAAATTTGATATAAGCCTTTTTCATTTTGTAATTTTTTATAGAAATGAACTTGTCCAATTTGAATATAAATGCAGGTTTGATCTTTATTGCATAAATATGTTGTGCTCTCTCTAATAAAAGGATAGTTGTCATTTTAAATGATTAATGATCATTTGATGTGTATATTTTGGTGGGTCTGTTGATACATTAATGATTCTGCAGTGTGAAATGGAGTATGTATCTCCACTGTTATTGTTGGTATTGTTTTAACTTGCTATAATTTGAGAATGACTAATGGCAGTTTTTAGTTAATGGGATATTCCAATAAAATGGCATCCAATAGATTAATATTTATATGGAGCATAGGCTTATGGAGTGTCACCTAGGACTAATTTTATGAGAGGAAAATTGGTAGAGGCTAAGTACTAATTAATGCTTATAAGCATAAATAATCCTAGAAAAAAAGGATATCCATGGTTTGAATTCTATATGTTTTTGGGATGAGGCAGAGCCCACACATGTATTCCCATAGAGAGGTATTAGAATTAACCATATTATTATACAACTGTCATGTTGTTTTTATAAAGCCTCCCTTTTTAGTGTTAAATTCCTCCTGATGATATAGAGTTAGTTTTTCCACCAAGTATGGTGAAGTATAATAGGTCCAAATCATATAACATGTATAAAATAATATTAGATTTAGGAACACTCATCTAGCATAGTGTTTTATTAATTGAATTAGTGTTTATGATGTTGTAGGATCATCATCAGTTATAGACAGATCAAACCAAAATCTATTAATAATTGTGGAAAATTTTAGATGTACAAGTAAGAGATGCACATTGGTAGTGTGGATTCACCTTCATCAAATAATGATGTGATGATAGAATTGTAAGATCAGTTACGTATTCAAGGGTTGAGCTGTGGACATAGGTAATGCTTAATGAGATCTATGTGTATTTGACTTTTAATGTCTAGTCTTCATTTAATGCACTAAACTTATTCATTTCAAATTTAAATAAGTTAGTAATTGCACAGAATATGATAATTGTCCTTATCATATTCTGATAAAAGAAAGGGTTTTAGGAGAATGCAATACTTTTAATTTTTTTTCTGAATTCTAAATTTATACTTGGTGCATATTCTAAAGTTCTAAGTATACTGCTAGTTATAAATTAAAGTGCTAGTCAGCTTAAATAAGTTTTATTATCTTATTCTTTAAAATATGCCAAAGAGTAACAAATGATATTTTGAATATTATTTTCTAAGCAGGTTATATCATTTGCTGAGTATATGGTCAAGGGAATACTAAGTATTTGTCCCATCCATAAGTTCTTTTAATATATTAGTTTTATTTCATGCCATATCTGTGAATTAAAAAATTATAAATATTGTAAATAAAGTTTGTTATGTTTAAAATTTTATTTAGTTGCATGTAGTCTTATTGCTAATTACCACATATATACACTATTATTGTTATTGCTATCAACCTATCAGAAGATTATAAATCGAGATCATCATCGACCAATATAGTACTATTAACTATATTATGCTATATCATAATAATTTTGGTAAGTCTTGTAATTTATTGGTACATCTAATGCCTTATCACACAATAATCAAAATGTTAATAATTTAGAGTACAAATTATTTCAAGTAATAGATTAAAAGATAAGTATAATATTGATTTGATTGATTTAGTTAAATACACAGAGCTATCATTCACTGATCTTGATCACATAATTAGTTGAGAAAGGGAATTTGGTAAGTTATTGTATTTGTTTATTAAAAAGTCATTCCCAATCGTAAATTTTAAGTTTATGTTAGTTATAAAGTTTATGTGTAACTTCTAAATATAGTTCTTAATTTGAGTTTATATTGAGAGCTGTTTTGTGCATTATGTTTGGGTAGTGGTAAAACCCATCTTACTGACCCAAATATATGTTGTATAACAATTTATAGTGTTCGAACACTGAGAAGAATTAATTGTTAAATTTCGAGATAGAATTTAAATTTGTAGTAAATTTTATTGCTAGTCAATTATTATAGTTGGACTTGAAATAGATTACTTTCACTGTTTTATGAAAGTCAACCAAACTTTAAGGTAGAAATTACTTCTTTTGTTGTAAAATGTATAGTTTGTTATAACTTCAGGCTAAATATTCTGGTTGTGTCAAGCTTGAAATCCCTATTTTTATTTAGCTTTTTTTTTCCCCATTTAATATCATATTAGGTCATAGTTTAAGATTTCAGTCTCCATCATTAACATTGTTCATCAATTTCATCTTGATCCATTTTTTTATTTATTCATTCTCATTGGACATTAATTCAATTTATATAATTGATTGATCATACATTAAGTTTTATTCTTTTATCATCTCAACTATTCATTAACTCTTATTCTATCATCATCTTAATCATGGATTATTCTCATACATTTTCGTTCTTTTCTCATAATTCTTAGACTCATTTCATTTCACTATTTAATGATTACTTCTTTCCATCATCCATTTAGTCATTTACATTATAATTTACTCATTATTTTCTTTATAGGTTTAATTTTGTAATCATTCCAGAGATACAATTATTAGTTATTTATTAATTTGCTCAATATCAAATTTAACTCATGTCATTTTGTTTGTGTCGATTTCAAAGCTTGTTTGACTAGAAGTTTTTTATCTTTATTAGTCACCTTGTGATCTTCTTTAGATAGACAGTTTCATGCTAGTTTTATTCAATCCATGTAACATTTCATTAGTTTTACATTTGCATGTCTCTATGCTCATATTCTTGATAATGAGAGTATGATAAGTTGCATAAGAGAATTTAATCACTAAAATGTATGGTATGAGTCATTGGTGACCGGTTAGATCAAGAAGCTAGGTTACAGTATATATATTGTAACGATCCGGAAAATAGGACTTACCGTAAACTGCACTATGGGGCGCCATCTAGGCATTTGAACCTAGAAAAATTTATAAAGTAGGCAGATACGTAAGAAAAAAAAATTTTTTTTTTTTATTTTGATTCCGGTCGTTAGCCCATGTCACTAGCTCAGTGGAATAGCAGAGATTAAATAATATAATATCTTATCCAATTATATTTCAATATTAAATAAATAAATAAAATAAGCCACTGCCAGTAATTAACATACAAACATTTATTTATGCACATATATATAAGATTTAAAATTACTTTAGTATTAGTTTTACATTTCAAAATTTAACATTATTTTTAACTTTGATTTTTGACTTTAATTTACATTTAATTACTATTATATTATAATTTTACATTTTAATTAAGTTCGCACAGATAAATTTATGAAAGCTTGTTTATAATGTTGAATATAGATCGGTTACATAGATTTCACGGTCAAAAACATTTCAAAGTAAACATAAACGATCAAAATACAAAATTATTGATTACTGACAATTGCGGAGGGAAATTTATACATAACCCAATAGTATTCACCATAAGATACTTGCATTGTCACCAATAACTTAAAAGACATCCGAATAAATACATTTTAGATACTCACTGTAAGGTATCATTATTTATCGAATGTCTATATATTTTGATCAACTATGAAAACCCAAAACATACTTAACCGATAACCAATCCATGCAAACGTCTATAAACAACTTAAATTTACTGCATTTTTATTTAGGGTCGAGTATGAATAGACCACATAAATTTGCTTTTGAAAATAAACTTTCCATCCCTATTTAACCTTAGGCTAAAATTCGTAGTCAAACTGGCATCAATTCATCTGATATATCGATGTATTCAATGTAATAAAATACGGCAGCACAAAAGGTTAAGAGAAGAAATTGCCTCTTATGAGATAGGGATATTACATCTATCTGCAAAGAAGAGCAATAAAACAAAAACTCCATAGAAAGGAACTGCGGTATCCGACTTATAATTCCTTCCATAGGCAAACGGAAGTGTGTGGCGTATGAAGCGATTCTGCCTGTAGCGAATCAATATTACATCTACTAATCACACCAATATATCCAATCCATTGACCCAATTTAACCACGAAACAAATAACCTAAGATTACCCTCCCCTAATATAACTTTACAAATCTATACAGCCATTCACGCCCGACTTAAGTTTAACATTTATATAATTAATTTAACGAAAAACAAAAAAAAATCATGATAAAAACTAAAATAATAAAAAATAAATAAATGGAAATGATTTTACATAAATAAGGAAAAAAAATACATCAAATAACACTATTAATAAAGAATTTAGTTTGGTCAGATAGGATTTTATTTGTAACAATTAAATACTAGGAAAGTTTAAAATTTAAAGTTTTTAGTGTTTTCAAATTAATATTGTTCGTTATATCTATCTTAGAAAGTTATTACGGTTTTAGAAATGTTCATCTTTTACAATTGCTTGCCATTTGAAATCCAGCGTTAAATTTCCCAATGATCCTGTGGTCCTCTGAATAAAAGAAAAGCGATG
The DNA here is from genome assembly GCA_028023455.1 of Epiperipatus broadwayi. Lineage (NCBI taxonomy): Eukaryota > Metazoa > Onychophora > Udeonychophora > Euonychophora > Peripatidae > Epiperipatus > Epiperipatus broadwayi. The sequence goes on along the minus strand of JAQFVV010013652.1, from coordinate 12,443 downwards.
TTTCATTTTTTTATTTTATAACAACTGAAGGGGTTGAACGTGCGTCCTTCAATCTCTTCTCCCGCACCTCTGCACTAACATCTATCTGTCACATCGTAATAATCATAACAACTTACTAACTAATAATTTCCAAACTTGTCCTTTTATATTACTTTGAAAGATTGACTTAACATTACGTCATCGATGTGATGATCCTTTTCGTTGAGGTCCGATTTCCCAATGGATTTATTTCATTTGCTAAAAGTTTCTATTGTTTCCCTATCTGACCGATGTTTTTACATTTAAATGCCCAAGGCTGGTTTACATTTAACTAATTAACAATCATTTCCATTTCTGATTAATTAACCTGTTTTCCAAATCAAAGATATATTTTTATCTCTAAATCTTTTTAAGTTTTTGTTTTTAAAATACCTTTTCTATTTTTAATACAGTTTTATTTTAATAATTTTTTTTATATGTGCGACTTAATATATACGAGTTTAAGATGATATTTAATTTCAATTTTTAATTCTTAAAGAAAATTTTTAAATGCGAACTTTTTAATTTACTTTAATGTTTAATAAATAAAAAAAACAATGTAACGAACGTCTGTGCTCGTTACAATATATATATATAACAAAATAAATGTCCGCTCATATCAATAATACAATAACAAAACTTAAATATATTTCAAACAACGGTAAACAATTTATAATACAATATAAATAAAAACTCAATAAAAACTCATAAAGAAATATTTTCGATTATATTCATAATCATTTTGAACTCAACTTTCAAAATGGTTAAGTTGAAAATGATTATGAATATAATCGAAAATATTTCTTTATAAGTTTTTATTGAGTTTTTATTTATATTGCATTATAAATTGTTTACCGTTGTTTGGAATATATTTAAGTTTTGTTATTATATATATATGTGTGTGTGTGATTTAAGGCTGATGTGAAACTATCAAAACGAATGCTAAACCTTAATTGGTATCAAAAAATAATACTACATAAGCGAATAAAATCTACTTAAAATTAAAATATAATATGTGCATTATATCTGACATGAAATTACAAAATGAGCAATAAAACAAAATTGACAAAAAATAATACTAAAATATTAGTACATTTATTATATCTGCCATAAAAATATCAAAAGCATACTCTAAATCAAAATTGGCAAAAATATACCACATAATAGGCAAATTAAATTATTTAAAATGAAAACATACTTATCATGTATATTTTACAGGAATTGTCACAGGCAAACAATCATTCCTTTCTCAGCAGAAGTTCTCCAGAGAATATTTTAAATTCATTTTAAGGGGATGGAGACTTAAAGAATGTGTTTCTATGAAATAACATGCCTACACAGGACCTTGATCAAAAAATATTAATAAGTAAATTATTTTCTAAAAAACAAAAAAAAATAAAAACATTAAATTAGTACACTTTTAAAAATTAAAACCTACAAAAAATATTAATAATTTTTTATTTTAACAAAATCAATGTGGTTCCCAATTTTTTATCACATTGATGATGTAAATGAATGCTTTGTCATCTTTATGTAGCCTCATTACATAAATCCCACCACATAGAAATATAAGTGTTGCTATTCTGTTTTTCAGTGTTGTTTATTATGCCATTTTAATGACTACAAAATCGTTTGATGTTCTGAGTGTGAACTCTATTTTTTGGATTCACAAAATTATTTTTGTGGTTCTTATGAAAATAGTCATAGACAGCAGCTTGTAATTCATCAGATTACACACATTCCCAGCATCAGAATAATTTGTTGAGCCCTATTCCACATTTTTTTAATGGCTTTCATCAGAGTTGTCACTGTTCTGTTATAAATTGTGACAAAAATATCTTCAGTCTCCGTGCACAAGCCACCAAACATTCTCTATTCCAGAAGTATTAGTTCAGTTTCTTTTTTTTTATAAAAAGGTTCTTATCAATTATAATCATTTTGTTAGAACTTCCAATTTTCAATATTTCACAGCATAACATTGCAATGCCAAAAAAACTCCTGCATATAGATCAAGTCTATGGTTTCATCTGCAAAATTAAGTTTTGCTAATTCTGATTATATGAATGTTTTTAAACAGGCAAAACTCTCCATACAGTAGTGCCACCCTGTTCCAACCAGAGTAATCAATGGATGCCAGAAGGTTTGGCATAAAATCCCCATCTAGTGCCCACTTTTAATATCCCCAGACTATTTTCTGGATTGTGGTCTTTGTCAATGAGGAGCCTTGGATCTGAAAGCACTGTACCTAGATCTTAAAATCTAATGCAACCTTCCACTGCTGGAGGGTTGTATTATATATATATATATATATATATATATATATATATATATATATATATATATATATATATATATATATATATATATATATATATATATATATATATATGTGGGTGATGATAATGTGGACCAACTGATGAGTGCTGGTTTAGCATGAAATATGTATATTGGTGATTATTTATTTTTTCTACATTTGTGTAGTCATGTGTATCAGTTATATGGGATAGTGTGGATAGTTGAAGGGTGCTTGAAAATCTGAGTTCAACTCTAATAGTTAAAATAATGAAGAAATTAATTTAAGGAATATAAAAAGTAAATTTTCTTGATGATGAAATTTATTTGTCTTTGTTTTTTTTTTAAAGAACCAAGGTTATTCTATATTGTCTTCAGTTTTATTTATTGATGCATGAGTTTCAAGTTTTCAATTTTATTTTCATTGATAATATCATTTTCATATATTTATAGAATTTTTTTCTGGATTAATAAATAAATTAATTTCTTTTTTTTTTCCAAATTTTTGTTCGCATGTTTTCACAGATATAGTATAGATATATGTCAGTATTGTCAAGAACATAATTATAACTGACAATTTTACACAAATTTTTTTAATATTTAGTCAATAATATGCTTTTGATTATGATGGTAGATTTAGTCTTTAAGATAGATGTGGGTGTTATGATTTTTGTGTGGTTAGTTTAATGTACCCTTACATTTCCCTCCACATAAGAGAATAAAAGAAATATATTTATTTTAATTCTCAAGTTTTTATTTAAAAAAAAAACATAAAATGTGTTTTTATTCAGATTTCTCTTTTGTAGTTGGTATATTTATAGATCTTTTGAATAATTGTCACTTCAGGTTAAAATTTTATTTCTGTCTACTTTTTCTTAAACTGTTAGTTTAGTGCATACATTGGTATGATTGTGTTAGTTAGGATACTGATCATTATTATGTATAAGTATCTATTGTAGATATCATATACTTGTGTAAGTATTTAATTGCATTAACCCTGTTCTTAATTAGGGTTTATTAGATTTGTTTTAATACTATTTAAATGGCTGAGTATCCATTCATATCTGAATGGGAAACTCACTGATTTGATCAGTCCTAAAGTACTCTGTTGTTTTAATTTTAGTATTTCATGTGAAGTATCCACATCATTTTTTTTTTCATTGGCACTTTTATTTTTATTGTTGATAATGACTATTCCAGTATTAGGCACATATTAGAACATTGCCATTGGTATGGTCTACTATTCTATTATAAAACCTATTTTTTCTTATCTCTAGCATTGCCTTTATCATTGTTAATAACAGAGAATGATGGACTACACATCTTTTATTTTATTTACTTTAATTTTAAGAACCATCCATTCAATGATCTTTCTATCCCTCTTTTTTATATTAGAGACCCTTGGAATATCATAAATTAAATTTAAGGCAGTTGAAAATAGTCACATTGTTTAGAGTTTCCCCAGTTTTATTGTAGCTACTATACTTTTTTTATAAAATTAGCATGACATTCTGATCAGTATGACTATGAACTTGCATTTTTATTTATCATATATATATATATATATATATATATATATATATATATATATATATATATATATATATATATATATATATATATATATATATATATATATATATACCATCTGGATTGATATAATGGGTTTCATGAGTAAGATTATTTAGTGATAATTGCAGTAGGTTGTCCCATATAATACAAACAAACAAATAAAAAAAACTTCTACTTGAAATCAAATGGGGAACCAATGCATAATTGATTTAAGCAAAAATAGCCCTTTCCCTTCCTATTGCTGCTTATGTCCCATTATGCATTGCATGACCTATTTAATAAGACTTGAATTCATTCAACACATTCAGAGGTCCAGTAAGATTATAAAAATAAAATCTTGATAATACTATATTTATTTGATAATCGTTTTTGCAACGCACAGACAATTTAATGATTAAGAAATGATCAAGTCATAAAGATTTGTAAAACTAAAATTATAACAGTAAATTAACCTTTTCGATGTTAGTTACGGAGACGCCACGTCTTTTGAAAAATTTTTGTCTGTATGCGACGCGATGTGATGGGTTTAATGTTTGCATGCGCCATCTCTTGGTCAATTTTGGTCGCAATTTCTTCATTTTAGACTTATTTGATAGGAAATTCATGCTTTCAATTTTAGTTCTAAAAACATCCGCATATAGCGTTATACTTTTTCAAAAAAATCAATAATTTTGACAGCCTACTTGTTACACCCCTCTGTCTTTGTTCTCTGATTGGATACTACCAAATCTTCTAGGTGTGTTTCTAAATGACAGATTGACAAACGAGCAACACTAACAAAGACAATTCACGTTATACACATTCGTAATGATTTTGTTGTAATAATTACATTTATTGCAATTTTTTATGTTCACAAATAATAAAATATAGTTCTCTATCAAATTATAAAGTTTGACTCGGAAAATTTTAAATATTAGAAGAAAAATACATTTGGAGAAATATCCGTAACAAAAAATAATTATCGCTACATAACGTAATCAGGAAATTCCTAAGGCATGTTTCTAAATGAAGATTCAGACATGACAACGAAGCTGTGTACGTTCGTAATTGAAGTAAATAATAACATCTATCGTAATTTTTTACATTCATAAATAAGATTTGATGTTACTTTATGGAAATATAATGTTTGATTTGGAAAATTTTAAATTTTACAAGAGAAATAAGCAAACTGGAAATAAAAAGAGAATTACTCGACCGCTGTTGATCTGAATAACGGCACAATCATTGGTTGAGTTATAATTCTTTTGTTTTACTGCTAACTATTTTTTACCATTTTTCTTATATTTTTCGACAGTTATTAACATTATTTTTATTTTTTCGTTACATTTAACCAATTTGAATCTAAAATTATTCAATTTTTAGAAGCTGAATTAAAAAAATTCTGTGTATTTTAGATTAATATTTTAACAAAAGAACTGATTGCAAATGACACAGACCAATCACATTGTTCTCAGATTTAAGTAGAGGGCCACTAGCTAAAAGAATCAGTTTAAGTAGAGGGCCAATAGCTAAAATCATCAGTGAAAGGGTTAAATTAATTTTGTTTAATTTCATTATATATATTGTAATGGTAATTTTTCATTGTATAACCTTTTTTTTAAATAATAGTTTATACCAATAGATGAGGTTGAACTTGGAATATACATAATCAAAGATATACACCCATATATAATGTGATCTTCATGATGTACACAGTAAACTTTGGTTCAAGTAAATAATAAGTTGAATGGTTCATTGAATTCAAATGAAAATTTTAATTTAAATATATAATAATATCAACGGAATGTCATTATGATGATTTCCAATTTAAAAATAATTTAAAGTACATTTTAATAATATTATTTTGGAAATGTTTAATTTAAATATTATCCCAACTTAAATATTACATATATAATATAAACATACAAGTATGTACATTTAAAATATTAAATATTTATTGGTGATGTTAATGAAGTAGTAGTTATGACTGCAATAAAAATGTAAAGATCATATAAATATGAATACATTTTAATACAGTTATACATTTTATTACTTAATACTACCATTTAATTGTTAATATGTTCTTCAATAGAAAAAGACTAATTTATTAATTTATATTATAATAATAACATGTTTCTTCTTCTAACGTTTTGTTATCATAGCAACTATTTGAACAATCCCCAAATTATTGCATAACTTTTAAAACTATTTACATATTTTTTTTTTGCTTAACTCTACATTATATATTGAAATTAAATTCAATTTTAGTGACTACAATATATATATATATCATTAGTCTTTTTATATATTGTATTAATAAAATAAACTTTTTCTTAAACTTGACTATGATTTTGTTCATGTCATGATACCATGTTAAATTTAATATATGTTCTTTATATAAAATTTTTACTAATAAAAAAAATCAGAATTATTAATTAGTCATTATTTCTTGTTCTGCTTTTGTTTCTAATGTCAGGCAGACGAATACTTCTTGTCATGAAAAAAATAATAGGCATGTCTTACAGTTTGTCATTTCCACTTTTCTGTCTTCAGGCAAGAAACAGGTGATAATATTTGGTAAAAGACTCTATAATACAGATTCCAAATGGAATGCTCATAAGTTTATGAAAGCATTGTTACTATTTTTAGTTCAGTAATGATTCTGGTCATCTTTAATATTTAATTACAATATTATATATATCATACTATAACAAACTGTATGTATAACAAATTTATTACAAGTGCAGGTTTTACATGAAAGACTAAAAGGGAAACTGATAAAATAATAACTCTTGTTTATTGTATCTGACCATTCATTTTCACTATGATTTACAATAGAATATTAATATTTAACGATATTTAGTAACACTTAATGAGTTCATGAGTTGTTATTGGAATACAATAAACTAAGGTACTGACATAAACTTTCAATAGCAAACTTTCATATTTACATATTTTTATTATATACATACATAAAAACAACACAAATATTTATATATTTGTTTTGGCATTATTAAAAAAACTTAATGCTTAACGGTGCATTTTATCATCATTATATAAAAAAGTGTGACGTATAACAAACGCATAATTAAATATATATGTTATACAAGAAATGTGCACAAGTTTGCGTCGGGAGATTTAACATATTAATAAAATTAACATTATTTTTTATTTATCCTTTACTATCTAATCGCCTTATCTTTAACTTTTTAAGATAGGTTCCACTAAGACGTTATTATATTTCAGAACAAAGAAGATTTCTTCCTGAATAAATCAAAAACAGAGATTATTTTGTTGATTTTAAAATAATAAATTAAAGAAAATACTGCAAGAGATTATTTATGTTTATTTATTCTCTAAAATGAAATAAAGTAAAACCCTGCAGAATAAGATTACAAATTAAATGAGGTAAAGTTAAACCATAAAACGTTAAATTTATTTCAATAATTCACTGTATTCATTTATAAACTGTTAAATATTTAATCGATATTTTTAATATAAAATTATAATACGAAAAATATGTGTAATAAATTATCGTTTGTAATTTGGTTTATATATACAGTTTTTTTTTCTATTTCTTTTTTAACTATATATATATTACAAACAGGATAGAATCATTCAAATCATCTAGATGTTAGATTATCACAATTTTAACAGCTAAGTTGATTTCATTAATGAATATTTTTGTGAGTTTTAATATGTTTTTAGCAATGGATTAATTATGTTTGTGATAAAAATTAATGTATTACAGTTAGTCACAATATTCTAGTGCTAATGCATATTTTATTGCAAATAAAATGTTATATTATATTATAGCATAAATGACATAATATAAAGTATAAATATATTAATTTAATGTCTTAACAATTATAACGGTGTTAAGAGCGTGATCAAGATCCACTTAGCTGAAAGGATATCAGGTGGAATGTTTGTTCTTTGTTCTTTATTTTGACTAGTTTCTTATGAAAAAGTGATTGACGCTCTTTAGATGTCTGATTACAACAAAAATCATTCCTCATAAACAATAAGGCAAAACGTATAAAAGTATGCATTTGTTAGTTAGAGAAAAGCCCTTTACTTATACAGATCATTAAATAGGTAATAAAAGAGAAATGAAATATAATAATTAAATTTATTATGTTTATGTATATTTGTAAAGGTGGGTAATTATTAAGGAAGTCCTCCATAGTTTCCTTTTTCTTGTGGCATAAAAAAATATATTGAAACTATTTTTTGTAATAAAACATTTTTTTAGGCTAGGAATACATAAGTAAGAAGAGACTCAAGACTGATTTTAATTAAAATACCCAACTATTTTATTTCCAAATACCAAAATTTAAATCTTTGATTAATCATTTAAAGATAGGATTTTTGGTTGATAATTGTGTATACAATGGATTATACAATATAAAGTTAATGTCTCAGAAGTTAACAAAACTGATAAAGTCAATTATTGTTCTCTGAAGTTATAATTTTAATACTGAGTGTAATGAGAGCCCTTTGTTTTTGGAATGTTGTTGCATTGACTTTTTTTTACAAATTGGTACCACTTTCTTGTTCCATATCATTTTAATGCATAGTGAATGCATTTTTTTTTTATAAAAAGCACAGTGTATTTGGTGGTAGACATATATTAGGTGATTTTTCAGAATATGAAAATATTGATGAAAGATGCTTATGCATGTGCAGTTAAATGTTTTGGATAATGAGTTAGTTGTGTTTTACATAGAGATGAAGAATTTATTTGGATTTGAGCAATCATAATTTTCTATTAACTACAAAAGAATTTGTGAGAAATATTTGTATTGGTATGTTTGGGAAGTAAAAAAAAAAAAATTAAATAAAACATTACAAAAGTTAATTGTGTATGTAATGTAATCAATAGTAAAAAAGTATATAATAAAAACCAACATTTTAGTGATGATTATGTGGGTTATTAGTTATTATTTTATTTCTATGATAACAATGTTTGTTTTAATAAACTGACAGTAGAAGAATTGGGGAAGATTATTTAAATTTATAGAATTGTTTTAAAAAATATTTTCTGTTGTTATCTGCAAATTAAAAGTACGACAGTTAGTAATCTAACATAAAAAATAGCATAAGAAAAAATAATGTAAACTCCTAAGTTTTACTATGAGGTCTCTATCCTAACTTATCGGTTAATCAACTTACTTAAATGTTAACTAATAATACAATATGTTTACTAGCTTATATATACCTCTAAAATAATACATCTAAGAAAAATTATCATTTAAAATAATTTGCTTAATAATTTATTAAAGGCAAAACATATTAAATAACAAATAACTATGGTTCTAATCAAACATACAGCACATTTATATTTGCCTTAATTTAAAATAAGACTAGCTCACTTTATTAATAAACATGATTCAGTAATGTTCTACAGATTATGAGACACAACACATAGCATTTAGTAAGGTACATATATAGTTTAATACTATGAACACAATCCAACAATACATCCTCAATGGCATATGAATATCATCCCTGCCCTGATTATTTGCAACATGTAATATTCCCATGACTAACATAATACACAAAATAAATTCTACTTTAAATTACAAATTTAACAATAAAGCACTAAAGTAATTACTACTCTTATATCAAAATATAATAATAAATCTATTATCAAATAAAATTCTTACAAATTATCATCTAATCTAGCTCTTAAAATTATCATAATATCATTTTAATAATTACATATAAAGTAATATAGCTAATTATAGACAGAGATTTTACACATACTCAACTATACTACAAAACAATAACAATAAACAAAAATAAAATATCTTACACATCTACTTAATTTTTCCCATCAATAAAGCAGAAATAAAATTATAGATCCTTATAAATACAATATTTAATCTCTTTGATAAGTTCAAAATATTTACATGTCATATTATGCTTTTAAAATTCAAATTACAAAGACAAAATTCTGTGAAAATGGAATACCCTTCCCCTCAGAATGAAGAATTTTATCCAAAACTTTCTGAAATCGACAAATTAAAATCCCTAAGGCAAAGTAAATTGAACAAATCCTTCTAAAATATAAAATAAAATTGCAATGCCATAAAATTCAAATTACAAAAATAGAAATTGGTGAAAATATGTCAAACAGAACATCCCCTCTCCAGAATGAATAATTCTATCCAAAAATCACTGAAATTTACAAAAGAAAATGCCTAAGGCAAAGTAAGTTGAATAAATCCTAAAATACAAATTAAAAAAAAATTGTAAGAAAACACTATAAAATTTGAATTACAAACACAAAAAACTGTCCAAAAACATTAATGAAGCTTCATTAATGGTGGATGGCATGTCATTAATGGGGCAGAGATGCATAATATTTTTTTAAAAAATCCTTTGAATTTCAAAAATTACATGGGGTATAATAATTCACAAACCTTAATAACAGATTAATACTTATTAAGTAATTAAATATAGATAATGAGATCATAGCTATTTAAAAAATAAAAGTAGCTATAAATTACAAAAAAACAGAATTTGGTCTAATATATAAAACACAACTTATTTACCCCTGCATGATCAAAATATGTACTTTTTAAAAATAAACTAAATTTCATCAATATTTAAAAAATAAATGACTTTTAACAATTGCAAATACGCCTGTGGGATCATATTTCAAACAAGTGATTTATATACACCAAAAATCAATATGAAAATTACAAACAGAGAGCTTATAATTGTCTTTCCCAAAAAATTATCAAATTAATTATTTTCTGCTTTGAAATTATGACTTATCATTTAAATATTATAAGTTTTTAAAATAGATTTATAGAGATCTGTGGTTAAAAATAATATTATCAATTTTCTTCTAGCATTTGTAATACAAACTTGATATTTGCTGAATAAAAATCCATTAAAAAGAACATAATTTTGAGCCTTCTTGGATTACCATTATTTATAGAACTGATTGCAGCACATGCTGGTTAATTGGTGGTTTAAAAAATAAACAAAGATGGCAGAAATTAACAGCAGGTTTAGCAAACAATTATGGTTCTGCAAAAAATAGGCAAAAATATGGTTCAAATTTTTAGGGTTTCAGTGCAACATTATTTAGTGAAACATTCAAATTTTGAGGCTTATTGGAGCAAAATTATTTTGAGAAGCCTTTTGATGGCCATTGTCACACACTTTTTGAGAGGACAGAACAATTTTACTTTGGAAGAACTGCACTGCCACATGTTCATCTTTGGAATATCCCATTTTTTTTATCATTTTGATTAAGGAAAGATTAGCAAAAATATGTTACTTAAACTTCAGCATGGGTTTTTGAAATGTTGCCTGAAAGTTTGTACATGGTTAATGTTGTATTCATCTGTGTAAAAAACTATATTAACCCCATTAAAAAATAATAATAATCCCAACAACTCTTATTTCTAGCAATACAAAAAACTCAATATGCCATAATAAAATTAAGCTGACATTTCAAACCATTAGTTCAGTTACATTTTGATTACATTTTTCAGCTCAAGAAATTTTATTTTTCATGTGAAATGTCTATAAAGTCGCATATCATTTTTAAAGTACAAATTGTGATGTGTAATATATTACAGTTCAATTATATTTCTATTTTTAAATCTTTACTTGGTATATGTGTATGGATTGTGGATTTAATTCAGTATTTTTCTAAGAATCTCATATAAATTATAGCCTTTGGGTTTTCCCAAAGCTCCATTAGATTTTAGACATAGTTATGTATGACAGTGTTTGGTAAAGTTTTTTTTTTGAGTTATATATATATATATATATATATTGTAATGGAACGTACTTGCTGCATTCCATTTAAATTGAAGAATGAAGGCCCTAAACATTAGGAAAGCCAAATATAATGGAATGTATCTTTATATGATCTCAAATGAAAATAAACATATGAACTTTTATAACAATAATCATTAGTTAACCAAATCCCTAACTTTGATACACCAAATATAATGAATAATTAAATGAACATATTATGCTGACCACGTTGTAGTGTCCAAATGTAATGGAACATACTTTTACTCCATTATACCAATCATCAATTAACTGGGACCAACAGTTTGTGGTGCCAAATGTAATGGACAATATATCATATAAATATATGATACCTCAAATGTAATAGAACATTAATATATGAGAAGAAAATAATGTTTCAAACATTGGATGATAAATGTAATGGAATATATATAATCTAAATGAATCCAATTGTTGAGAAAGCCTAATATAATAGATTATATGATTTAAATGAAGAAAGACAAAATTATCCCAGTTATATTTAAATAAATTGTTAATATGCCCTTCCAACTAGCTATACATGAAATAAATCTAAAATCATACAGAGCAATGAGATCTATCATTATAATTTATTTTCAAGGTTAATGTGACTAACTAATCAAATATATATCAGAAACAAAGGAAATTCTATTAAATCCAATATACACATCTAATTATGTAAATTTATGTATATCTAAACATATGAATGAATAATAATATGTGTAAGTGACCTAAAGACCAAATAATAAGTGGAATACGTAGTTATCTTCTATTAAATTGTG
>JAQFVV010013651.1:0-87966 GCA_028023455.1 Epiperipatus broadwayi | reverse complement strand
TTTTTTATACCTAATAATTGAATTTGCAGTATGGATAGTTGTATGCATGCATAGAGTTGTGCTTTTTGTTTGTAGTTTTCACTTAAAATGATCTATTTGTTTTATAGGTGAAACCATGATTATGAGATGAATAAATCATTTTTATTTTTTATTTCTACTTTAATGTAACTACTTGTATAGCATTAATTATGTTTATATTTGATCAATATATACTTAGATAATAATTGTTTAAATTAACATAGTGTTGGGAATTGTATTAGCAAGGAAAGAAAATCGCTCTTTATTAATGGAATCAATAAATAACTTTTTTATAATTATTTTTGATAAAAAAAATTAAGTTTTCTTTTATGTTAGAAAAAAACAAAAATTGAAAGGAAAAGAAAATTGATCTGTAGGTATATATATAAATTCTATAAACTGTCACTTGTATCAGGAAAGCGTTTTTGTTTCAAAAATTCATATAAATGTTCTCTCTTCCACTTTGATTATTTTATTTAAAATGAAAAAAGAAAAACGTTTTCATATTTAACTGTGTAGAACATTTTGATATTGCAAAAATGTCTAAAAAATGCATTTATAATTTGACAGATGTATAAAAGGGAAAAAAAAAGTCAAGTATTTTTTCTCCATATTTTATAATAAAACAAGTATAGTCAGTTTATATACATGGGCTTGTTTGATATTTCACAAATTCAAAAAATTGATTTGCATTTTACTCAACTATCTAGACAGGATTTAAATATTTGAGTATCTACAAGTATCCAGATACTTGAGTCTGTCTCACAAATGATGAGAATGATGTTCTCTTTTTCTTCATTTTATTTATGATTTTTTTTTCTTCGGTATTTGCCTTATTATTTTTTCTCCAGAATAATGCATTAATATTTACGTTGAAAACAACAATAAAAGTTGTTAGTAACATTGAGAATAGTGTAGGAAAATGCGGTCATAGGCAAAATATATATCAGATAATCTTTGGGAATGAATAATTTTGATAATAGTAATAATAGTTATGTTTAAGCATTGCATTTTATGATTTATTGCATACTATTGTTGGTTTTTTTTTTCTATGAGTATATTACAAGAGTTATTTCTTCATAGTAATCCTATGCTCTTTAAGCTTTCTATTTTCTACTTTTGAAAAAGAAAAAAATATTTTTTATATATGTTATTGTTGTGTTACAGTGTATCATCAAGCAAACTTTTCTTCATTGTCTCAATGGGTTATAACCATATCATCCAGTCTAATGCATGTGAGACAATTTGAAATAAGCATTGTTATTTTAATGATTTAGTAAATGTTTATACATTTAACAGCAGAACAGGTTTTTTTCATGTTACAGATATTTATTTATTCTTACAGTGGTTCTCAACCTTTCTAATGATATGACCCTTTAATATAGTTCCTTATGTTGTGGTGACCCCCAATCTTAAAAATTATTTTTGTTGCTATTTCATAACTGTAATTTTGCTACTGTTATGAATTGTAATGCAAATATCTGATATGTAGAATGTATTTTCATTATTACAACTAGAACATAATTGAAACATAATGATTAATCACAAAAACAATATGTAATTATATATTGTGAAATATTTATTTCTAATTATAAATGAACAAAAATTTTTTTTAAGCATGGTAATAGTCTTAATATAATAACAGTAAACTATATTGCTACATTTTGCAAAAGTATGTATAAAAAGCCAAGATCAGGGTGAAGGTTGAGATTTTCTCACCAGATCAGAAATTCTTGGGGCAGTCTTTGCAAGAGCACAATGCAGATCATCTTCCACAAGTCTTCTGTATTTAGACTTTATAAGCAACAAGCTGGAAAAACCTGTTTCACAAAGATATGTTGTTGGAAAATGGAAGAAGGCATAATGCTGTTTCAGGCAGAGCAGGATATAATTGAAAATATTTGATCCAGAATTTTGTAACTGGCATTGTAGAAAAATCAGTTCTTGCCATATCATTATTAATAAGTTCAATAAACTCCTCTTGTGCTGTCTCAGGAACATCTTCAACTTTGACTTGAATGGGCTTCTGGCAAGTGCAAATGGGTGTCAGGTAGATTTGGAAAGTATGATGAAATTTCATCTCCAAGCATGAGCAAGTGTCTTTTACAGAAGTTTTTGTAATCTTTTTGTCTGGTTCAATGACATGTTCCTCAAAGAAAGCAGTAAAGTAGGCAACATGTAAATTTTATTTTCATCTAATTTTTTTGCCAAAGCTGATGTTTCATTTGGAATGATCAGATCTTTTCAGACAAATCGAGGCATGTTGCATTTGGTTTTTGAAGTGATAAATTTAACTCATTCAAGATGACAAGGATATCAACCAAGTAAGCTATTTTCTGCAGTTCATTTTTGTCATCAAAAAGTGCTTTGAACTGTGGTCTTGCCTTCTGATTAAAAAAACATTTTGAGTTCATCATGAAGCTCAAAAAACATGTTTCAAAACCTTTCTTTTCGACAACCATCTTATTTCAGTGTGAAATAGCAGAGCATTGTTTGGAGCATCCAACTCATTGCACAGTTGCAAAAGCAGTTGACTATTTAATGGGCTCACTTTTATAAAATTGACACAACTTATGACGCTTTTCATTACTTCTTGTAACTCTTGTGCAGTGTCTTTGTTGCTAATATTTGCTGATGAATCATACAGTGAGTTTTCTAATGACTTTGGGTGACTCATTCAATACCAAACATTGAAATCCAGTTCAATATTCTAGCATTTCTAGAGCACCATTTGTGCAAACACCACAAACTTTTTCCCATGGGATCTTATGTTCTTTCAGAAATGAATCAACTGTGTCCAATACATCATATGCAGGAGTTTTTATTTCAAGAGATTTGCAAAAAAGAAACATCTTTGAAGTCACCACCATTAATATACTTCACATAAACCAGTAACAGTGAACAATTTGCAACATCTGTAGATTCATTAAGCTGGATACTAAATATTGGAAGTGGTGCAGATTTAATTTCCTGGATTACCTGATCAAGAATATCAGCAGACATATCATCTATTCTTCTTCGAACATTGTCATTAGATAAGGAAATTGCACCCAATTTCATATCATATTTGTCTCCAATTATAACTCGAACAATGTCTTTAGCTACTGGAAATAGTAAATCCTCAGCACTGGTGTGAGGTTTCATAGCTCTGGTGATTCTAAGTGCCACCAAATATGAAGTTTCAATGGCTGTTATGCTTGTTTTTTGTATTTGCTACCAGTATCAAATCTGACTTTCTTGAGTCCTTCAGCTTCTAAAATAGTTGGTATTCTTGCTGGAAAAGCTTGGATGCTTGTTATCAAAATGGTATTTTAGTTTGTTTGGCTTCATAGATTCAGCTTATAGAACTTCACAACAAATAGCACATTGTAGTTTCTCAATTTCTGCTGTAATTATTGAGGTAAAACCATACTGCAAAAAATCCTCACTATATTTTCTTAATATTCTCTACATGAACCATTGTCATGGGATGATTTGCTAATGAAAATAATATATAACAATAACTTTAATAATACAAAAGAGGATACATGGCATAGTTCAGTCACTACAGTTCATTAAAGTTTCCACTGATTTACTATTCTCGGTACTGTTTTTTACATGCCTGCTACTATGATAAGGAGACAGTATTCACATCAATCACAACTGAATATAAAAAAAACAATCAGCATTCAGATTAAGTTTACATGTCAGAGATACTTTTTTGCAGTAGTTGATGATTTTAAATTTAGCCAGTAATTATAATTCATGAATTTTTGCAGCACTGTTGTCTTCAACATATTAGCTGCTTTTAACACAGTAGCTGCTCTCTACTTAAATATGTTATGGCATTAACCCTGTCACATACACTGTTGTTGTATGGGATGTATGTAATGGAGTTGGTATGATAATGACATTACACTGGATACTCATATGTGGGCATATATGATTGTAGGTGACCCCTGTGAAAGAGTTGTTAGACTCTCAAACAGGACACGACCAATGGGTTGATAACCACTGATCTAAGTGCTTGGAAATAAATCCAGCATTTATGAATTAATGACTGACAATGATTGTATATATTTATTACACATTTATTAAAACTTATTACTATATAATTATTACTAATGCACACAAATAAATTTATTATGGTTTGATAATATGTTGAACCATGTCTATCATTTTATTATTAAATGTTGAATGTCTAGAAAATTTTAAACTTTATTTAAAGTTTTCAAATATCAACAATTTGCTAGTAATAATACACAACTAGACAACACAGGTTAGTAATTATTCAATGTTTCAAGTAATATTCTCAGTTTTTCTTCAAGTGTTGCTGGGGCATGATCAATAACAATATTAATATAGGAATCAAACTTACACCTTTAAATGTTTGAATATGTTGCAAACATGTCAAAATTATACTTGATTTGTTTAAATTAATTTTATTTTTTATTTTCAAAAAAAAAAATATATATATATATATATATATATATATATATATATATATATATATATATATATTATATATATATATACATACAAACATACGATAACAGCCCAAGCTTATTGTGAATCTTTAATCTATTATCAAGGTAATCTAAATTTATAAGTAAAAGATAGATTCCGTCTTTCACTCTTGTCCAAATTCTTAATGTAAACAGAACTGGAAAATGACTCTAACAGCTTGAGATTTTTATATTGCTAGAAATAAATCTCATTAAACAGGCAAATATAACTTGTTTTGAAAACAGTCTAATAAATAAAACTTTCAAATCTTATACCATTAATTATTACTTAGATGGTGAACTATTTTACACAAAGCTAGATAGTTTATAAATGCAATCTCATGATAATAATCCAAGTGTAGCTAAATCATGAATCTTCAATTTAAACTTGTAGGAATATAAAAATCTCAATTTGTTAAAATTCTTTGTCAGATTTCTGTATCTGTATTAAGAATTTAGATCAGAGCAAAAGGCTAGAATTCAATTTTACTTACACAAATTAGCTTGACAACCTATATTGGCTGTTATCATGTGATCAAATTTATAAGATCATTTAGCTTTGTATAAAATCAGATTTATTATCTAAGTAATAATTGATATATATATATATGTGTGTGTGTGTGTGTGTCTGTGTAGACACATACTTAAGAAAGATTTTCAGTTTGAAATTGATACAGTTTTTGATTTAATATCATGATGAAGATATTTTCCCATTTATCAAATATTTATAAGCTGGGTTGAGTTGAATCTCTCTTAGTGCTTTATACTTTTAAGTTTCAATTATTTAGTAGTTGGACTTCATTTTGATAATAAAAAAATATTTGTAATCTTTTATACTATCCTTCTTATAATTCTCTCTTAGGATAATTTTTTTAATCTAAATTAAAAAAAACAACGGAAGATAAGAAATGATATTTAAAAAATTTTGTTTTAGTAATATCAACATATTTGCCTCTCTTCCGCTCCTTTTCTATACATGTATGATTAAAATTACTCTTCAATTTATTATTCTTTAAATTCTTTATATATGATTCATCTAGTGTACATTATATATCATCCCGTAACTAACTTTATTTGTAAGTTACAGTTTTCTTTAGCAAAATGGAGAGTATTTCTTCATTCACATACTGAGAAAAATTTTGGCGATAGAAACTTTTTTTTTTGCCTTTTTGTAACTTTTATTTTTTAATCTATTTATTTCCAAGAAATAAAACTCTTCTGAACTTAAAATTGAGTTTTACTTTAGATATATAAGCACTTCTATTTCTCAACTATATTTTCTATTACCATTTGTCACCGATGGTTTAAAAGAATGTTTTGCATAAGTCTCACCCACCGTTAATCTTCAAAATTGCAAAATGTACTTTTAAGCTGTTATTTCATGTAACCTTTAATTCAGAACTTTTCTTTAATTTCTGCTTGTATATATATATTTAAATTTTTGTTTTTATCAATGCATCTTTCACTATAGCTTAATCTTAGTGCAATCATCCATTAGTCCAGAAGTCAGACCAACCTTTTTCACTATGGATGCATTTTGAAATATACACTGCACTTTTTCAAGTGAGCAAGGAATATGTAATACATGTTATAATTTAATTTCATATTCATTTTTATATAAATACTTAAATTTAAGTTCATTAATATTTTTTAGATATATTTCAAATAAAAGTAATACATAATATCTTTCATGACAGAGCATTATTTGTATCAAAACTGCTTGCATTTTTCATGGGATGGAATGATAAGCTTCTCCTTTTTAAAATAAAAAAAATAATTAATAGAATTTATTATATACATAATCAAATAAACTATATATATTATAAAAGACCTAGTGATGTAGATGTTGCCACATTTGCTTTCCATCTTCATAACCTCAAGTTAGAATCCAAGCAGGTAAAACATATTTTTTTCCAATTTATAAACAGGCTTAAGATGTTTTCTTGAAGTAACTAGCTTCTAGAAAATCTAGCTAGCTAATCACAAATGATTATTAATAAAGGGTAAAATAGGGATACGAACTTAAAAAAAAAAAAACATCACTTAGCAAGTCAGGTAATATTTTCTCTTCATGTTTATTGATAAAGAGAAGAGTGGCAATTAAAGAGATCTGTGTATTGCAAAGGGCTATATATAGGTTGTTTTTTCTTATATATATATATATGAAAAACAAAAACAAGTTAATCACGTAACCTGCTATCACTTGTTATTTATGTTCAAAAGATGGCGCTATACCAAAACCACCGAACAAGTGTAAGATTTGTTTTACATAAACGAAAAAAGAGTCAGAAATTAACTACCTCTTTCATTTGCTCACCCCCAGATCAGCTGATTTCAAGCTGGTTTGCTCTCCTCAGTGGGGGATAGAGTATAGAAACTAGATCTAAACACTGACTCTCAAGTGTTTATGCAAAACGTTTCTATCAGATTGCAAGCTTGAAATCAGCTAATCTGGGGGTGAGCAAATGAAAGAGGTAGTTAATTCTGACTCTTTTTTCGTTTATGTAAACAAATCTTACACTTGTTCGGTGGTTTTGGTATAGCGCCATCTTTTGGACATAAATAACAAGTGATAGCAGGTTACGTGATTAACTTGTTTTTGTTTTTCATAAATGTACCTTTAAAGTTTTCTTGCAATGATATATATTGCAGAGACTTTGATTATATGGTGATTCTGAACTGAGATCAGACCCATATAAATATCTAGCTTGCTAGGCTGAGTTTGAAGACTTTACCGGTCTGAAAAATTCACGCTTGCAATCTGATAGAAACGTTTTGCATAAACACTTGAGAGTCAGTGTTTAGATCTAGTTTCTATACTCTATCCCCCACTGAGGAGAGCAAACCAGCTTGAAATCAGCTGATCTGGGGGTGAGCAAATGAAAGAGGTAGTTAATTTCTGACTCTTTTTTCGTTTATGTAAAACAAATCTTATACTTGTTCGGTGGTTTTGGTATAGCGCCATCTTTTGAACATATATATATATTTGTCTGAATTAGTTAATGTTTCAAGATTTAAGATATAACAGCATACAGTTTCAAATGGTATCATTTGAACTGGCTATTTTTGAAATGCAAACTCTAATATATTTATATATTTATTTTAGAGAGGGTGGTGCTGAATTTTTTAACTATATGGTGTGATTTTATATTTGGATATTTATTTCATTTTAGTGTTATGCACTGGGATTATTTTCATATGTAATTGTGTTAGGTGGTTTAAAGCTTAAAATTACTAATATTTAGTTTGTCTTTATATAATAGTAGTAAACATGTTTGTTTAGTAGCATATTAAGATTGTTGGTTATTTAAATTTCACTCTTTGTTTGGATTAGTTTGTGTTTCGATATTTAAGATCTAACAGCATAAAATTTCAAAGTGGTATCATTTTGAATCTGCTATTTTTGAAATACAAACTATAATATATTTATATATTTATTTCACAGAGGGTAGTGCTGAATTTTTTTAACCATGTGGGATGAAGTGATATTGGAATATTTATTTTAGTTTAGTGTTATGCATTGGGATTATTTTATATATATTTGGGTTGAACAAGATAAGAAGAATGTTTGTAATATCTTTAGTATAGGGTTGATATTGCTTCAAAAATTTTTTTCTTGTAATTTTTTAGACAATATTTGGAGAAATATTAAATTCCTTCTCATAGAGAAATGCCTAAAATTTCTGAGTGTTTTGGAAAGAGTATTATTAATCACTCACTCATTGTTCAACAATAAATTATAATGGTTCAATAACAAGTATGTCAGATTAATAGGGGCTCTGTGGATTACCATGTTACATTATTTTTTTGATTAAATGATATTTATTTTTAAAGCAATATTAATTTTGAAGGTGTTGTTACTGTATGGAAACTTTATTTACATTCTACTTTCCATATAGTGAGATTACCATTATAATTTTTCATAGGTGAGAAAAAAGAATAATTCATAGGCTTCTTGATGATTATAGTAATAAGTCCTTTCAATAGTAGGGGATGGTTTAAACCATGATTCATCTTATGACTTGCTTTTAGTTATCCATTATTTAGTTTTTAAATTATTAAAAGTAATAACTTTAGAATGATAGCTTAGCCATACATGTTTTTCTTGTTGTGTTTAAATACTTGTAAATTCAGATGTATTGACATATGCAATAATTTATTTACTCATGATTTTGATTTTTTCTTATCTTTTTCATTACATATTGCTTTTTCATCAAATTTTGTTGTCATATTTTATTCAATTATTTATGCTGATCTTAAAATATTTGATAGTTAAAAAGTTTAAGTCAATGATGCTCAACTAGTTGGATATAAATAATTTGACTAATTTTGAGACAATTTTTTTTCACAAATTTTGGAAACTGATATCAAGTACATGCCAAACACTTTATAAAGACTCCTCAATATTGTTTCTGCAAGAAAAAATATTACCTTATTATGTTTTGCAATAAGTGGTTAGGATGATGTTTTTTTATTTTTCCCTCTCTCTCACCATTATCAATCTACTGCAAGGTAAAGATGTATCCAAGTATAATCTAGTTTCTTCAATCTATACTTTTTCCATATCAATCCAGTTATGCAATTTAAGACAATGTCATTCCAATTGACAGGACTCTAATAATTTGACTCATTTGAAGTTAAGACAACACCATTTTTTCATAGACTTAAGAATATAATGTCAAGTTTCTAGCAGACACTATTCACTATCTCTTTAGTTTATGTCTGAAAAAGAAAAAAAAGTATTATCTTTATGTGTTTTCAACTTGTGTATTATAATAAATAAAAAAATATAATCATATGATATATTTTTATATTGTTTTGTTTAATTTTACTATTTTCAACCATTATCAAACTATTGCAAGATGAAAGTGTTTTCAAATTTAATTCATTTTTTCAAATCTATAGCTTCTTCACATCAGTTCAGGAAAATTGTTCATGACATTCGTCCATATTGCAGATGGAAAAAAATTTTAAATTTAATCCAGTATTCCAAATCTACAACATCTTCCCATCAGAAAATTTCCTTATCTTATTCATCCATATTGCAGATAAAATATTTCTAGATCTTTTAGAATCTTTTGAGATCCAGTTTAAAATTTTAACTATTTCTTGTCATCTCTTCTAAAAATATATCCAAAGCAACCCTATTTCAGCCTTTCACTTCACTTAATGATATTCTTTTATCCATTATTTTGCTTTCAATCTCTCTATTAATTCACTATATACCCTCATTTTATTGTGTGATTTTAGACAATTATTGTTTTTTATTAAGTATTTAAATATTAGTTTAGGATCACATATAAAGCATTAGTAAAATATATTTATTAAAAAATTTTCTTTTCAATCTGTTTTAATACTAAGTAATTCCATTCAAAGCAAATTGATCTTAGTGTAATTCTATGATTAATTTTATCCATTTTATTTTTATTTATTGTAAAAATCTGATCAAAAGTATTTATAATTATCTTTTTCTTATTTATTTCTATCAAGTTTTATTTTCTTAATTTTTGAAAAACTATTGAACTTTAATCTTTCAAAAGTTATTTCTAATTCTAATTTTTTGCTTTTATTTGATAGCTCTAACATCTGATGCTCTGGAATATTATCTGTAATAATATCATCTGAAAAACAATGTAATTAAGTAATTTCTTTTACTTCTACTCTTCTAACATGTTACTTTAATTCATGAAATACTTCTCTTAAAACTGTTGCAAAGAGTTTTATATCCGTATCAATTTAAATCTTTTTAATAACACTGTGTAATGGAATTATTTATTGCTATTGCATTTTGATATTTTTCAGATTTGACAAACCCTATTTCTAGTCTTGCTTTTTCAAAGCTTTAATCATCTTTGAAAAGTGCTGTTTCTCCAGCTCTGGCTGAGTGATAGAAAACATGAATATACATTAAATAAACAGACTATCAAGTTAAAACATAGCACACTTTTATTATTACTAAACAATTTAACAAAACATGAGAATAATTATGAAATCAACATGAATAAATAAACCCTACCTTCACCAGTATAAGAATAAGTTCTTGTACCTAAACGGATTTTGATTCAGATCCAAAAGTCTACAGTTATATCCTAAATAAGTTCAGTATATCTTTCCCCGACCTTGAGATCATACCCTCGAAGAGCCCTTTAGGGTGTTTATAAAATATATAAGATCAGTGCCATCTGTTTCAGTTCTAATTGGCTGGATTACCTCCAGGCACCGAGATCCTGGTATCACAGTCCAGCCTTTGTTGCGGTGACAAGGTACTGGGAAAAAAAGTCTGCCCAGCAGCAAACGAAGAACATACTTTACTGAGATGTCCAAAGCACAAATGCAGCAAATACTGCACAAGGGAAACAAGAGCATGCAAGTTTTCTGGATGTTCTTTTATATTCCACTCATTAGTAGTCATGTTCGCATCTCTTCTTTTCTGGAGTATCATTTTTTATGCATATTTTTTGGATGTGAAATATGGATTTAATTTGATCCATTACTTCTATTCGATTAATCTATTTTGGTACAAAGCACATCCTTTTATTTGTTTAATTTTATTAATACAATAGTTACTCCAATTTGTTATCAGCTTTCAATACTACAATTTAACTATATATATATATCTTACTTTATTTTTTATCCACTAAATAAAATTTACTCTCTCTCTCTCTTTCTATATATATATATATATATAATTTACAAATCCACTAGAAAATGGAATTTATTCTTGGTCTTTTCTAAAACTTCTTTTAACAATTTAAATATGATCTACTGTGTTACAATTAACTTTTAAATCCAGTTTAATTTTTTTTATATTTGATTCAAATTTTTCTATAGATTAAAAGACTGGTCTATAATTTATATCAATTTTTTATCCTTTTTTTGGATATCATTATTACTATTACATTTTTCCAATTACTAAGTGCATTTTTATCATATACACATGTGGCAAATAGTTTTGCCGATATACAATTTTTCCTTATTTTTTTTTTTCATTACTTCTTTTAAAATATCTATAATGATTTTAAGATTTCTTAAGCTTTTCTATTCTTCATAGATTTATTTATATGTCTTATCTCTTCATTTAAAATACTCATTAAGATATTATTGAAATTGTAGATGTTTTGTTTTCTTGTTCTTTATATTACTACTGCATATATTTTAATGTAAAACTCTTATTATGTCATTACTTTTTTGTTGTTGTTGTAATATTGCCACTGAATCATGTTTTCTTTCAATACCAAAATGTTTTTTTTTATACTTCTTTTTTTTTTTCTTTTTTTTTTTTTACTGAATTTTTAGGTACTTTGTTTTTCCATTTGAATCATCCTGGATTTTAAATTTGTTTCTTTTTTTCATTCATTGGATTGGATGAAGTAAAAATTTATAAATGAATAGCTTTTTTTGTGTGCCTTTTACATGTTTAGCAGTCTTTAGTACTTGTCAGTTATCATTTTATTGAACTCATTCACATTTTTGTTAATGTTTTAAAACAATTTGAAAGTTCTAGTTTAAACTGATTAGAGTATATCTGAATGTTAAAGATATCAAGTGGTAATAATTTTTATTAAATATCTTTTGTTTCTGTCCAATCTTTACTTTAACTAATATTTTACTATTTAGTAATCCGTGATCTCTTCATGTGTTCAATATTAAGTACATTACAATCTTGAAATTTATATTTTCTGTTAGTCATAATATAATACAATTCTATTTTATGTCTATTTCCATTTTGTATTTTTTTGAAAAAATAAATTTATAATTTACAGTTTTACTTTTTCAGAAAATTTCTCAAATCTGTATTTTCTCTTATTTGAATCTCTATATAACAGTAATTTTACCTTTCAACCATATTTCAATTTTAGTATTAAATTTTGTTACAATAATTACAAAGTATTATTTGATCTAATCAAACCATTCAATATATCTCTATGAAAACTTCTAGTTTTTCATCCAAATGAAATCTTGTTGCAGATATAAATTTAAGGTATTTGCATTATCCTTTCATTAAGTTCAATAAATAATCTGATATACTTTTAATCTCCACAATGTTTTTTTATCATCTTTTATTTATGGTGAACTACTTCACTTATGAATTTCAATATTTGTACCTTTACGTTAAAATATATACATTTATTTCAAATAATTGTTTTATCACCTTTTCTTATTACTTCAAAAATATCAATAATATTCCATCTTAAATTAGGGAATTATTCTTCTAATTCATGCAATTGTATTTATTTGAAAGTAATTACTCTTGTATCTAAATGAAAGGTCAAGATTGAATGATAGCCTATGTTCTTTATCTAGTAATTTGTATAACCATCTGCCTTCAGTTGCATATTGCATATCAAATATGAGAATTTTATTTTTAATGTCATGATTGTAAATATAAAAGAGAATGCATACAAATTCATTTTGCCTTCAAGAAAACCCTTATAATATCTCAAACTATCAGGTATCTGAGAAGAAAAATCAGTGATTATTTCATCTGAAATTCTTAGGTAATAACCAATAAATTAATCATACTGTTTGATGCTTGATAATGAGTACCACATCCATAATCATTTAGCATGTGAATAATAGTAATAAGGAAAGGCAATATCAAGAACTTAAGAAACAATTTGCCTGTTTGATTATTTTAAGATTTCAAAAAGGAATTCTTATATTAAAGCTACAGTAAATCAGAATATGAATATATTAATATAACATTAAATATAATCAGCTTTTTTAAAATAGCAAATTCCTACTTCAATATTCAATAATATGATAACAAGAAGTGGTTCAACTTTCCTATTGATTTGTTTGTATATAAAGAAGATTGTCTTGAGTATTTAAATAAAATGTGTGAATATTAATCAATGTAATTATTTATTGTAAGATATTTATTAAATAGATTGATTTTTAATTTAATGAAGTAAAAAAAAATCTTATTTTAACAAATCCATTTACTTCTGTTTAAAACCCTCTAATCACCACTCCATCCTTTTTTTCTTTTCAAAATATACATTACATATAAGCATATAATTCTATAATTAAAACACTTCAAACAATTAAAAGTCTCATTTTCCTCTTTTCTTTACAAAAACTTTATTTCTCGTATGTATATATATCCACTTATTCCAATGTTTCAACTATTTTTAATTTATAGTAATTTTCAAGGATCTAGAAAAAAACATATTACATTATAACAATCTCCACATAATAAAACCAAAAAGACCAAAAAAATATAAAAATATATTAAAAAATTAAAAAAAAAACACAAAAAAATATATAAACCCCATAACAATTAAAATAAATAAAATACATTAAAAATAAATTAAATTAAAACATAAAATACACACCACACTTATTTGCCTCCCTTCTCCTCAAAAAACTCCCTTTTTACATTTTCTTATATGTTCTTATTTAACTTTTAACAATCTATTTATAATACAGTAAATCATAACATGAATATATATATAATGTTTCATGTTCAGCTGAAAAAATGCAATAATGGATTTTTTAAGGTAATTTTACATAATCATTTAGTTTAGGTTATCAGAAAGATAAAATGTCAAGAATGTAATAAAGTTGGAGAAAGTAGTCATTATAATTTCAAAATTAAAAAAAAAAGATTTTAATATATTGTAAAATTATTATATTCTTTCAAAATTTTTAAATTTTAATAGATAATTGTAATTTTTTATTATGAGGTTTATTACATTCCTTATAAAATTTCCAACAAAATGGCATATAACATGATTTACATATAACAAGTCATTATTATAAATTATATGAAAATATATTCATTGATACTTTGCTTGCAGGGGTCTGCATATATTGAATGAAGAGAAAGTAACAAAGATAAAGTCTTCAGGCTGTAAATGACTCAGATTCTATATATGATGTAGATAAAGAGAAAAGGTTTAGATTTAAGTAATATGGAATATTACTAATACTCTTTTTGTTATCTGTCTTATGTTTCACATTGTGAAAAAAAAAATTATTTTGTTAGATAGTATCTACCTTAAACATAAAATCAAGTGTTTATCACAAAATGATTACTTGCAAATGGTAAAATGTTACTGTAATCACACAGTAAAAGAATAAATAAAAATACAGATTTAATTTATTCAACAAAACTATTCATGATTCACCCTCATCTGATCACAAAGTTGAAGAAAATACACAAAAGTGTTGTTGGATGGAGCTTGTACATTAATTAACATTTCTGAAAAAGCTAAATGAGATAGTTTGAAAATATGCATTACCTATCTCAATTTTAATTGATAACTAAAAACAGTCTTTCTAAGCACTTTTGATATGTGACCATCATTCCACACAGCCAGAAAATAATTCATACTTTTTTAAGCAGCAACACTATTTACAAATGTTGAAAAACTTTTGAAAGGACAGCTTGAGTACCCAAGCACTGACTATCATAAGAAGCTACATTTTTACCCACAAACTTTTTATGGTGCGCATACCCATTATGAATATGTGCACAACATTATTCGAAACCTAATTTTTTTAGTTTTGAGTAATCATAGTTGTATTGTATTATGACCACAAAATTTAATGATTGCTATGCAGTTTTGAATTTTGTTACACTGGTATATGTATAGAACTAATTTTATATATTTATTGCTATCATAAATATTCACTTGTCAATGGGTAATATATATATAAGATTATTTTTTTTTTATAATTATTGTTATCATGGAAATAAATGATTTACGATTTGATACACTTTTTCACTTCTGTAAACTTTTTTTGTATATTTTTATACCATAAAAAGTATATAAAATTTACTACTTATGCGATATGAGAAATTCAGGCTGGAATCATTAGAAGTTGTTGGGATGAAAAGCCACGCTGCTAGCTTTGGTAAGTACAGGTTGTTTTTGATTTTTCACTGCAAAGAGTATCTTCATATATTATATAAATTAGAATCGCTACATATATTATATAAATTAGAATCGCTAGATCAAAATAAAATATCTTTGGAATCCGAGTTTGAAATTAAAAAGTAATCATTAATGCTAGAATCAATATTATTTTATTTTTTTCCTTCTAAAAATATAGTGCGGTCTTTTCTTTGTAAAATTAAATAAGTAGACAGAAAAAAAAATAATTTTTATTTAGATAAAAAAAATTTTTTTTCTATTGCATTTAAAAAAAAAAAAAATCATAAAAAATTCAAATCTTGACATTAAAAAAACATGACACATACCTTTCAAAAGAGAATGACAATGCACGCGTGTACAGTATGAAATGAAACAAAGAAATTATAAACATTAAGAATGAGTAATATTTGTATTACACTGTCTGTACTTTGTTAAGTAGTAAAAACTGTTATAGCAAATAATACGCTTTCTCATTCCAATATTTGATAATATGATGACAAAAAAGTGGTTCCACTTTTCTATTGGTCTGTTTTTATATATATAAAAAATTATCTTATATACTTAAGGGAGAGAATTAAATAAATATTTTTTTTCATATTTTAAATTTTATAATAAATAAATCACAATGTGAATATATATATATAATGTTAAATACAATCATTTTTAAATAGTAAATGTTGTTATAATAAATAAAAAATACTCCCTCTTCAATATTCAGACAATAAGATACACTTTTAGTTTCAATAAAAATTTATTATTTCTAATGTATACAGTGATGTGTAACCATACAATTGAGGTTTACATTGTTGTTCTTACTATCTTGTTATTTCCATTTGGGTTCTGATGAGTCTATGTTGTGCAATATGGTGTGAACATTAGATCTTTCACATATTTGTTATCTGATTGTTAGTTTGGTATATTATATAATGTCCAAGTATCCTCAAATGTTTTTGACGATGCCAAGAGTTGGTCTCTCTTCTGGATTTTAATCATTGTTTTGGAAAAAAACCTGTTTTATAGTAGGTTGTGGGTGTTCCATGATTAGTTTACAACGTGTAACCCATATGGCATAGTTCAGAAATATTGAGAGACGTATTATTGGATAGGTTTTAGTGTTAATACTATCCTTCAGAGATGAGATCAGTTGGAAATCTATCTTGGTGTTGGAGAATATGATTTCTCGGATCACTCTGAATCCCATACATTGTGAGAAGAGGTGTTACGATGACTCATCGCCGTTCATGCAAATGCTGCAAGTAGGGTCTATGTTGTGACCTCGTTTGTAAAAAAGGAAGTGATTAGTAGGTAGACCGTTAACGTTGTATTTAATGAGGAAGTCTAGGTATTTGGCCTCTAGACTCCATCTTTTAAAGTTGGATACCAGTTTCTGATTATTGTAATATAATGTGTTGATTATAGGATGTAAGATTGGATGGAGAATTGTGTATGCTTGCCATAATGATATTTTAGAATTGAATGTGGAGTCGGTTATTGGGCAGTGCTGTTTGATAAGACTTGTGTTTCTAGTGATCCATGTTTGTCGTGTCTGGTGGGGGTCGGTCAGTAGGTGTTACCTTTTGAAGCAAAGCTTTTTGGAGAATTGTGTTAAAACCATATGATGCTACCAAGTTGTGTATGACGTTATTGGTTTTTTGGTAAATCAATGCTTGAATGGAGTGGAGAATAAGATACACTTTTCTATTGAAAAGTGGAACTATTTTCTTGTTATTGTATTGTCAAATATTGAAGTTGGAGTGGGTATTATTTAGCATTTACTATTTAAAAACAAATTATATTTAATATTATGTATATCCATATTCACATTGTCATTTATTCCCCATATTACGTAAGGATCATTTGATAATGAAATCAATTACAATTTGGATGTTATTTTTTTGATTAATAAAGTACTATAAATTGAATGTTCTGTTTTTGAAAAGTTTATGGTTTTTAAGAAAAATCGTTAGTCAAGTGAATGGAGAAATTCCCTCTTTCTAGTTTATTATGTTGTTTCTTATGATGAATAACTAATTCTCAATTTTTTTATATTATTCAATGTAACAATCATAATCACGCATATCTCCTCAAAAAGGTGAAATTATGGGTTGTTTTTGCAGGGGGAGAGAAGTCTGCATTATACAATAATAGACAGCAGTCTTTAAGGTTTTTTGTTGTTGTTTTAAGGAACTGATGCAATTTTTTTACTAGAGCAATTACATTTAAATTATCAGTGAAAGATTTTAGAAAGAAGGTATGTTAATGCATTTGGTTTAATCGGTCTTGGCAATATATTTTAAAAAAAAATACAATGATTATTGATATATTGGAAGTAAAAAAATAGTTTAAGTGATTTTGCAATTAGCAGATGCTTATGTATGATGTTTTTTAAATAAGGAAAAATAATAAAAGTATAAGACAGGATTATGTTTTATCTTGAGTTTTTGTTAATATTTATTTAAATTATATAATAATTTTAAAAAAAGGCAAAACTCTCCATACAGTAGTGCCACCCTGTGCCAAACAGAGTAATCAATGGATGCCAGAAGACTTGTGCATAAAATCCCTATCTAGTGCCTACTCATCCAATATCCCCAAACTAGTTTCTGGCTTGTGGCCATCATCAGTGAGGAGCCTTGGATCTGAGAGCACTGCACCTAGATCTTAGGATCTAATGCAACCCTTCAGAAGCCACCTTTTAACTCTACTTTACTACAAAACTATGAGAATGAAATTGAAAACACAATAATATTTTCAATCTAAGCTCAATAGCTTATATAGTCATATGGGTCTGAACTCAATTCAGCACCCATACATTTTGGTGTCTTTGGCTCTTAAACAACCATAGCCACCACTATCATATTAGGCAGGATTGATGTTAAACCACTAAACATCACATGATCACCATCTTTATACTAGCACATAATTGTTGTAAACAAAGGTAAAACTCTTCATACAGTAGTGCCACCCTGTGCCAAACAGAGTAATCAATGGATGCCAGAAGGCTTGTGCATAAAATCCCTATCTAGTGCCTACTCATCCAATATCTCCAGACTAGTGTCTGGCTTGTGGGCATATCAATCCTGCCTAATAGGATAGTGGTGGCTATGGTTGTTTAAGAGCCAAGGTCACCAAAATGTATGGGTGCTGAATTGAGTTCAGACCCATATGATTATATAAGCTATTGAGCTTAGAATGAAAATATTATTGTGTTTTCAAATTTCATTTTCATAGTTTTGTAGTAAAGTAGAGTTAAAAGGTGGCTGCTGGAGGATTGCATTAGATCCTAAGATCTAGGTGCAGTGCTCTCAGATCCAAGGCTCCTCACCGATGATGACACAAGCCAGAAACTAGTCTGGGAATATTGGATGAGTAGGCACTAGATAGGGATTTTATGCACAAGCCTTCTGGCATCCATTGATTACTCTGTTTGGCACAGGGTGGCACTACTGTATGGAGAATTTTGCCTTTGTTTACAACAATTATGTGCTAGTATAGAGATGGTGAACATGTGATAATAATTTTAAATGGATTTTTTTTATACTAATTTTTTTTAATTTTATCTCACTATACTATTTGATAGATAATTGCCTAGAGCTGAATAAATTGATATGAATCATAACTTGTCTGATTTGAGATATTAGAATGAAAAAAAAAGTCATAAAGATGAATATTTAAATGATATATTTCTTTTTCAATATTATCTCCATACTTTTTAATATATTCACATATGTGCAATATGTTTTTTTCAAACTTCAAGTTAGGACGAAATTTGTAGTCACATCTTTTGCATTTGTTTAACTTTGTTAATAGTATCAAAAATACTTTTCTATTATATTGTTCAGTAAACATAAAGAGTGTGCTAATACCTCTAAACAAGCTTTTTTTTAATAAATGCCACAAGAGAAAGCATTTAAAATCTCTATCTAAAATTATCTGTATCCCCAAACCAGTTTCGAGCTGATGGCTCTCATTAGTGAGCGACTAGGACATCCAGACATTAGATCTAAAATACAAACTCAAAAACAGCATTTATTGACTACTTAACTATTAAGTAGAAAATCTGAAAGTTTCAGCCATTTTATGTCTTCAAATTCATCTATCTAACTTAAATAGCTATATGATGCTGAACAAAATGCAGATCCATCATGTATTAATAGTCGTAGCAATGTAACATCGCCAAAGCCTCAAAAGGCAAAATATAATAGTAGGGAAATCAAGTCATACATCAAGTGATTTAAATTAATAAGCTTGTATTTACAAATGTAAATATAAGGAGTGTGCTAATAGCTCTAAATAAGCTTTTTTTTTTATTTCCGATAAATGCTGCAAGAGAAAGTATTTAAAATCTCTATTTAGAATTATCTCCATTCTCAAGCCACTTTCCATATAGCTATTTAAGTGAGATAACTGGATTTGAAGACATTTAGATGTCTAAAAATTCCAGATTTTCTACTCAATTGTTAACTATTTGATAAATGCTAGGCTTGAGTTTGTATTTTAGATCTTGTGTCTGGATGTTTTAGTGCCTCACTGATGAGCACAATCACTCAAAACCAGTTTGAGTTTAGGGATAATTCTAGATAGAGATTTTAAATGCTTTCTGTTGTGGCATTTATTGATAAAAAAAAAGCTTGTTTAGAGCTATTAGCATGCACATTATATTACATTTATAAATATAAGCTTATTAAATTAAGTGACATAATGTATGAGTTACTATATTGTTTAGTGTAAGAGTGGTAGACTTAAAAACCTAAGGACTTTTCGATTAGATCTTCAACTATGGTAACTAGGAACCTCAGCTTGATAAATTGAAAGAAATTGGTAGACTTTACCTATCATTTAATAGTCAAATTACTGGATTTTTCATCTTTATGTGAGATTATACTCTAATAATGGAAATAAATGACAAAATGGTAAGGTATCAGAGTTTGATATTTTTTTTTTTTAGGTATCAGAGTTGTAAGCAAATATGGGAAATATTGTGTTTTTTATGTTTTTTCCAAAGCTTACATATTGACTTTTTGAGATTCTTTATTTTATATTGTTAGATTTAAGCAGAACTCAGCTGAGGTAAACTTGAGCATAAGATATATGTCTTTTTCATGATTAATATATGAGTCATGGTTTACTTTTGTAAATATCTTTTCAAACATATTAAGATTATCAACATAATCATTGTCATAAACATTTTAAAATAATTTATGAAAGTGTATATATATATATATCGTTTTTAGTTGATGATATTCCTAAATATGATTATTATATTCAATCTCATTATAAATTATCCAGTTCGATTCTGTAAAGTTGTTTGAAACTCATGGCATGGTGGTATATGTTGCCATTGCATTTACTTCTGAAGTTGCAAATTTTTGTCTAGAACCTTTTTAATCAAATCATCTATTAATTGCTTTTTAAAGACTTTTTAAAATTAATTTTTATTCTTATCTATTTAAAAATTTAACCGACTTACGAAACTAACTTTTTAAATATTTGTTTTGCAATCTTATAAATAATGAATGCAAAGTATAAATATTGCATATCACTTAACAAACATTTTGATGCATCAATTAAACTTTCAGAATTTTTTTTATTATTTTCTAAATGGAAGTAATAAGTCTGGTTTACAAAAATTAGTTTCTCAATTTGAAAGATTAAGTCTGTGATGAATGGAAAAACAATTCATCAAATTATTATTTTTGCATTAAATCGGAGAACTACTGAAGATTTTATTTATTGAAGGTTTTACTTTTTACATAATTGTCTCATAGATTTTACTTTTGTAAACATTTGATTAAAGAAAGAAAAACAATCACTACTAATTGCTGTTTGCATATTTGAACATTTCTATGTTGACAGTCTTAATGGACTATAAGAATAATGGCATTATGGGTCGGCTTTATAAACTTTTCTTTTTTGTTTTAAGAATATTTGAAATGGAATTTTATTTGAACTATTAAACATTTTAAAGTATAAGATTATATGTTATATATAAACTATACTTTATATCATATGTTCTCTATTCAAAGTCAGATGATGTAATTGCTTTTGGTAATAAGTTAACAATCTTTTATCATTATTTTAAATTATCGTCTTTTTACATTTTTTTTAATATACTTTTTTAAACATTTATGCTATCGAAAATTCTTCTTTATTTTTAGATGGTGGAAAGGGGGGTTGGTTTGCTTTTTAATTATCGACTTCTTTGATATTTTTTTAAAAATAAGAAGTTTTTTTTTGATAATTTTTATGCTTTTAAAGAAATCTTTAAACATTTCGTTTATAATTAACGTAGTTTGTTTTTCAATGGACAGTGGGTTTAGTTTTCTTTTCAGTTATGTAAATAACAACAACAATTTTCCATAAAATAATTTGGACATTTATTGAATAAAAAATAAAATAAACTTTTATAAGTTATAAAGATTTTGGCATAGAAACAATAAAAACTGGCTGGCAATTCACTGAGCTTCAATTAATTTTTTATACTTGCTGTTGCCATTTTATTATTCTCGCATGGAATCATGCAAAAGCATGCATTTTCGCATGAACTCGGCTGAACTGTGCTTTTCAACCTAATCTTTTGCAATTATGTTCAATTGCAAATCATAGAGCAGCGTGTGTGATGGGCTAACGATTCTTAGTGTGTACTATTACTTCGATTAAGCTTTCTCACAATTATTCGGTAATGAATATTTTAAAAGTTTCGCATATTTAAAATATGGCTACCATCAAATCATACTGTAGCATAGGTCAATTGCGCTCACTTAAGGAATGCTTTTACAACCCAATGGGCATGGTATTTCATTACATAATCATAAAACATAGTGCCATCAAGTGGCCTGTTATGGTTACAACAACACTGTTGTAGTATTAGCCACAAGTTAGGCCATTAAAATGGCATATTAATGTGCATTAGGTGAAAAACAGTACCATCAAGCGGTGGAGTGTATTATATGTACTAGTACCGATTAATTAATTAAGAAAAAAGCATAAAATTTAATAAATAATAGCTAATAAGTAAATTTGTCAATTTATATATTCCACTTTTGGGATAAGGTTTTAAATAATGCTTTTTTGTTTATTGCACAGGTGTTGTTAATAATGAACTATGCCTCCTTAAATTTACTTTTCTGATCATTGCATGCTTTACACACTACTTTAATATTATGTAGATGGAAGTTATGATAAGATTCCATCTCATGCTCCAAAAATGCAGATTTGACACTGGGATCTTTCTTTGTGCAGTTGTAGATATACTTACATTGTGCTAGTCTGGTGGGGCTATTAGCACTTTATTTCCCATAATAGATTGCTCTATAAGCATACTCACTGCAGCTGATTTTTTAAACAATATGGAGGGCCTGGTTCAGAGCAACCTGTTCTTCATGTTGGGGTTATTTAGTTTTCGGGTTATGGTGAGATGAAGTTGATATTAAATGTGTCAGAACATATATTCCATAAATATTGTAATAAGCTAGGCATAAATGAAACACTTATCCACAATGCTTACAGAATAATTACTCTGATACCTTTTATGTCAGCTTCAGAATTCCTCTAATACCTTAACTGGCTTCTGAATAACATGAAGGACAGGCTGCCTCTGGAACAGGCTCTCCAGATTGTTTATAAGATCAATTGTAATGAGCCTGCTTGTAGAATAATCTATTATGGTGAATGACACACTAGCAGTGCCACCAGACTACCAATACATAAGTATATTTACAACCACGTAGAGAAAGATCCCAATGTCATGTTTGCATTTTTGGAGCATGAAATGGAATCTGGTCATAGTTTTGATCTACATAATATTAAAGTAGTGTGTGCAGAATGCAATGATCGGAAAAGAAAATTTAAAGTGACATGTCTCATTACTAACAATATCTGTGCAATGAACAAAAAAGACTCAAGCATTGCTTTATTCTGAAAGTGGAATTTGTATATTGACAAATTTACATATTAATTATCAGTTGTCAAATTTTGTGCTGTTTTTTTAATTAATTAAACTCGCCAACATGTTTGAGTACTATGAATATGATCATCTAGGTTGAAAGCATTGCTCAGGTAGTTTTTCTTTAAATAAATCTAATGCTTTCTTTAGAAGTAAATGAATGATAATAATAGAATTACATAATAAAATAAAAGAAATAAATCTTTATAGAGTTACAAAGTAATATTGTGGTTATATACATGTTTTGGTTGGGTTATTGTGTATTTAACTAATCATTTTTGGATTTTTTAAATTGATTTTAACTAGAAATACTATTATTAATATCATAAGCTATTGAGTTTATTATTATTACTATTTATTAAACGCACATTGATTACGTAAGTAATATTTACTGATGTTATAACCTTGATGGAGAGGTCCCTACTATCGCATTTTATATGCATATTATTGAGGTTATAGCCTCAATAAATATTACTATTATTACTATTTGTAATTTAATATTTTCTAAATCTAGTGATATGATTCGCAAATATTTTTAAATATTAAAATGCATATTTTGCTGAATTGTTATTATTACATGATTTTATTGTTATTTTGAAACTATATTATTAAAAATAATAATTTCAGATCAAAAAATTTACAAAATACAAGAAATTGTAATGATTCAAAAAATATTAAAACATTTTTAATAACAAAACAGGTTTGAATTTGTAATAAAGAAAATAATTCTATATAACATGCACTATGTAATTTTTAAAAAGGAAAAAGCAACATTTTGTACATATTTAATCAAAATTGTAGAAGTAAATTGGTATTTACAGTGAACATTAAGTATTTTTATAGATGATTAATAGAAATTTCAACTAGTTTTTAAAATGATTGTGGGTTGCTATGTCATAGTATTGGATATTGAAGTACCAAATTAAAAATAATTCAACATTACATTTCTTATCCTCCCTTTTCAGTATAAACTGTTATGATTTTAAACACTTATTGAATGCAATTAATTTCTATTAATTTTAATATATATTGTCTACATTGTAATGGAAGAAATCTAAGCTAGAGCTAGCTAAATGAATGGATAACTAAAATATGTATAAAATAATGGTATGGTGATGAATAGTCATAATAACTATCAAAAATTTTGAGTTGCATAAATACAAATAAAAATAGTGTTATCTCAAGGTTTTATAAATAATTATTATGAATAAACTTTTAAATGGAGATTCGAGCAAAGTACAATAATAAGGATTCTCTCAAGGATTTTAA
Source organism: Epiperipatus broadwayi (assembly GCA_028023455.1). Lineage (NCBI taxonomy): Eukaryota > Metazoa > Onychophora > Udeonychophora > Euonychophora > Peripatidae > Epiperipatus > Epiperipatus broadwayi. Next base: position 63,367 of record JAQFVV010013651.1, on the reverse strand, counting down.
ATAATCATTAATATTTAACAAATATAGTTGGGTAGCAAAGGTTATTTTATTGTACTCAGCTATATTTTACCATAATTAAATGTAACGTTTTAAAGATATAAATGAAGGTATTATAAACTAATGTAAATAATGTAATCATGTATTAAGATGTGTACATGCGACTAGCTACTCCGTATTATTAAATCAAATTTTTTCTGAATATACTCTTTCTATTATTATTTCTAAGAAATTATATACTATTGTTAAGAAAAATATTAAACTATAATCTATTGATAATTATATTATAAAATAAGATAAGCAATCTTTAATAAAATTTAATGATACTATGTGACCATAGATGACCAATTAGATGATGGTGTGAAATGCAAAAAACATGTAAGTTAAAGTAATTTAATAAATATATTATTTATTTACCAATGATAATAATAATAATATATTAAAATTATTAATTAAAAAAAGCAATAAGATATTTTCTCGGATTTTTTTGAAATATAAAATTTTAACATTCAAGTTTAATTATATTTAATATAATATATGATTCTTTCTACACATGTTGCATAGACAACCACATATTAAAGTGAGGTTGTTTAAGATAGCAACAAATATGCCTTTAAAAATATATTTGAGTATCCTAATTAATGTTTTATTTCAATCTTTATTTTACTATAATATTAGAATTTTAAACTATATGCATTTTTCTCATGCAAACATCATATTTTATTATATTTTACTATGCACATCTATATATATGACACTATAAAATAAATGTGACACCAGAGTACTGAATGATTTTACAACATAAAATTAAAGAATTCACTGCCATGGGGATTAGAAATAACTATACAGATATTTTTTTTAGACTTAAAACATTTAAACATATAACTCTAAAGTGTATATATACAAGACATATAGCAATATATATAGAGAGGCAGCATAGACTTACAAGGAGCTCTGCTCTACTTTTTAAAGTCTATCCTTCAAATTATTCAATAACATTTTATCACAATACAGATGGGAAGTTATTATAAAGACCAATAAAATAACACTATATAAAATAATCATAAATATTGATATTAACTATTAGTTTTTAATCAAACAACCTTACTCTAATAACAAACATGCCCGCACATGGATAATGTAATAATATTAAATATAATTACATTTAAATAACAAATGATCTGCATATTTGAGTTTTTTTGATTTCCTAATAAATTAGTAGCTGTTATGAGGATTTGGTATTTTTATTGACAACAATAAGTATAAAAAAACCAGAGTTCTTTAAAAATCTTTGACTTTCCACAAAGATAAATTCAATTATGTTTTGAATTTTTGAAGATTGAAAATGATGCAAATTTTTTTTCACAAAATAATTCCCCTAATGCTTCTATTTTGTAAAATTCTTGAGATGACATAATTATTCCAAAGTTTTTAAAAAGCATTAAGGCAGGTGTTATATAAGTTGTTTATCCAAATGAGTCAATTTCTTTTGTATTATGTGGATTGAAAAATCAAAGCATTGTGCATTGTTTTAATCATATTTGATGACATTTACTTTTCAAAACATTTCTCAATTTCCATTAAAAATTGTGTATTTCTTTTTATAACGATAATTTGGATGGTATCCATTTAAACAATTCCACAAGTGCAATTTGTCCGTCCAGCAAATGCTTTGTAAATTTTTATCCTTGCATTTTCATTTGATGACTTCAGTATGGCTAAATTTTAAAATCCAAATTATTGTTTAGCAACAGCATCTAGGTAAAAGGGGTAAAGTTTTTACAATTTAATCTTATTTATAAGTTCTATCATTGTCAGAATTGATGTCAGCACCACTTTGATAATGTAATAAAAATTTTACTTTCACTATAAAATATTTAATTTATTAATCTTTGATGGCAAATTTCTGTTGTTTATACTGTTGTACATACACTATCTGCATGCAAAGATGTCCTTTCAAAGAAATCACAGGATTTTTGCATATAAAATTTAAAATTACAAAATAATATTTAACAAACATTTCAAATAAAATATTACATTTACAATAAATTTAAATTATATAAACTCTAAATACTAATATAAATTATTTTTATTTTGTTTATTTATTAATTTCCATAATAAATAATTTTTTAATTTTAAAATTACAATAATAACTTTGCTTTGTACTCTTTTAAATTTAAAGTAGATAAAATAAATAGAGAATAAATGTACATTCACACATATATACATTATAGTATTAAACTAAAGTGATATTAACTCTTCTTAATCATTTTAATATTACAAATAATATAACATAAATATTGCTTGATTAATTTATTTTTAGATCATTCGCCCATATATTTACTATATTGTGTGTTTTATAGTATATTGTATCTTTACTAAATTCTAACTTATTGTGCATGTTTAAGCAAAATCAATATTGTATTACTTTATCATGAATTCAGAATTTGATACAGGATTTTCAGAAAGTTATAATATACAGATGGCATATTGGAAATTGGAAGATAATTTTTTATAAAATATACAAATTTAAATAATGTTACCTATGCAGTAAGCTAATAAAAAATTTAATTTATACTTATTATTATGTTTAAAATGATTATCATATAATATATATATTTTTCTCTATGTAATGAAAATATAATACTAATTAATTTTCAGCTTTATTTTCTTATCCCATATATGTATATATATGTTATATAATGAGCTTGAAAATAGCTCGTAACAAGGTTTTCAGAACATCCCCAACCTCAGACCGGTTTCTGCTACTGGCTACCTCAGTGAGGTACTAGGATAGTCAATCATTAGATGTAAAATACCAGGCCAAGCCCAGCACTTCATGTAATGGATAACTATTAAGTGGAAAATATAAAGTTTTCAGACATTCATACATCTTCCAATCCAGATATCTAACTTAAATAGCCTTATGGGACTGAACTAAGTTCAGATACACCATATATCAATAGCTTTAGCAATATAAAATCACCAAAGCCTTAATAGTAAAAAATATAATTACAAAGTGATCAAATCATATATTACATTATTTATCGATTAGATAAAGTGCTGGGCTTGGTCTAGGATTTTAAATCTACTGCTTGAATATTCTAGCACCTACTGAGGAAACCAGTAGCAGAAAACAGTCTGAGATTGGAGATGTTCTGAAAAGCTTATTAACAGCTATTTGCAAGCTCATTAGATAACATTTGTAATATAAGCTTGTTAAATTAGGTCATGTGGTTAAGTTGTTAAAGCTCAGTATTCATAAGTTGTGGTCATTATTACTGATGTTGATTTTCTTTGAGTTATCCTACCATTTATTAATTTCTATTTTAACAGTGAAATATATATATATATATAAAGTGTAATTATGTATACTTTTGTTTTTTAATAATTATTATACAATTATTGTGTAAAAGTAATTAGGTATCTTTAATAAACTATGCAAAAATTAAGTTTTTTTTATTATTCCAAACAATTTTTCAAAGTAATTTCTCAAATAGTGTGAAAACTGATTACAAAGAACTAAATTCACCAAACACATAGAAGCAGAATTAAAATATTTTGATTTTACCATCCATTTGAAAATACTGATCTCTTCAGATTTTTTAAAATTAAAAAATCAATATTCATTAGCATATGATTTTGCTATTTAAAAATAGTGAAATATCTCTATAGATATCATACAAGCATCAAACAGCAATTTCTCTGATCAAAGACATTCATTTCACATAATATGTAAATTAAATCACTAAACATCACATGATCACCATTTATTATGCTTGCTCAGAACTGTTATCATAACTGTTATTAAAACAGGCAAAACTCTGGCTTGTACTGAGTGGCACTACTGTATGGAGAGTTTTTCCTGTTTTAATAGGTAAATTATTAGATACTGTGGAAATATTTTATTTTGATGATGATGCATATTTTTTTTTTTACAAAAGATTATAATTGTATATGATGGAGAAGGTTATTCAGTATTAAAATTATTATTCTGATTTTTAAATACCTTTATTTAATTTAAAAATTCTGTTTTTTTGTTTTTTTTTGTCGTTGTCAAATTTCATAACCGATTTTTAACATACTTCTATCAATGGATTTTTTTCAAATTTTATATAGATAATAGAATATAACACTGAAATATTTTAGGGTTGTTCAGTCTAACAGTATTGATGGGCCAAATTTCAAAACATAATATTGCTTCAGTAAATTTTTAGTAATGCATAGTAAATAAGGGTGTTTTTTTTTTTTTGTTAAAATGTGCTTTCATTGAAGTTTCACTAAAAGCATTTACAGTTAATTAGAATAAGAAAAACAAATGAAGCATGAAATTTTTATTTTTATTAATCATTTGACTAAAAAATCTTGTAAACAATTTTTAACTTGCTTGAATTTCATTTCACAGACTAGAAATATGATATTATTTATATTCTTAGTTTGTACCTTTGAATATGAGTAATTACAAAAAGATTATTGCAGAACATCCAATAATTAAAAAATAAAGAATGATATATATAAACATATTTATTTAATTTGAGGAAAAACAAAAATATTTTTTTTTGCATTTTACTATATTCTCAAATAAGAAGAAATATTTGTAGATTTAAAATTTGTTAAATTACTTTATAAAATATATGAATATTTTATACTAGTAGTGTTTTTTTGATATAATTACAGTAATAATAGGCAAGTCTTATTTACATAAGCATGTAAAGATCATCATTGATGGCAATTGGTCCTTTCTTACCACCTTCTTAAACAACTTGCTCTCATATGTCAATTTTATAATTATACCAATAAATTTTAATGAGTCTTTACATCATCTATCTATCATCTTTACAATTAACAATAAAAATGTTGATTTTTTTATTTTCTTTTTTATGTTATAAACAGTTATAACATGAATAATAAAACAAGACCCAAAATTGTGTAACTTGCTTTTAAGTTTGTATTAAAATGTTCATTAGAGAGAGCTTATCACTAGCTCCAATCAAGCTTTAATTTATAAATGCTGAAAGAGAAAGAATTCAATATCTCTATCAGAAAGTCCTTATCCCCAGACCAATTGGTTTCGAGCTTATGTTTTACCTCAGTGTCTGGAGTCCTAGCTCCTCACTGAGGTGAGCCATAATCTGGAAACCAATTGGTCTGGGAATAAGGATTTTTTGATAGAGATTTTGAATTATTTCTCTTTCAGCACTTACAAATTAAAGCTTGACTGGAGCTTAAGCTCCCTCTAGTGAAGTTATCACATGATTTTTAGATTTTTTTCCTATCATTTCTGTTATTTAACTATTTAATATTAATCTATAAATGTGATATGTATTAGATATTCTTAATGTTTTCTAAAAATTAAACAATAATCTTTAACTTTTATTTTATTATTATGCTTTTTAGAAATTTATGTGTATAATTGTGTAGTATATGTCTGAATACATGCTGCTTATTAAATAATGAATAAATATGAAAAGCAATAGAATATTTTAAAAAAAGTTCAAAATAAATTTTTCAAGTGTACAACCCATAAATCTTTCTTGCAAGATCTTTTTCCATCTCATTTTTGAAAGTCTGGTTATATTTAATCTGTTAAAAGAATTACATTGACTTTATCCACATACCCAAGTAGATAAAATTCACTTATGGAATCTTTTTATCTATCATTGAGATTGTCTAAGTACCACTTTTTTTTCATTGTTATTAAATCCCACAAAAAGGTAGTTGGTGTTTATTATGTGTTTAAATGGTCTTAGAGTGATAAGTTATGGACTGTACAATTTATGTCTAACTTTTTATTAAAAAATTTTGTTAATATTTTATATACCATTATTTGAACAGTGATAGTAATCATGCATGTGAATGTTTTATGCTTTTGTGTGTATAATAATGCAACATTAAATTGTTTGTTCATATTATACAATAATTATAATTTTGTTTTTTATAATAATCACAATTTTTTTCTCTCTTTATTTTAAAAAAGAAATATTTATCTGTGTTAAATGTTTTTTTGTGAGATTACCTTTTCTTTAGTGATTATCCAAACATATATTCCCAAATGCTTTTTCATTAGCTTCAACTTTATTATCTGAAATAATGGAAATACCTTCATTGTTTTTTTTCATAATTAGTCTTCAGAATAAAATTGAAAACTTTGGGTTTTAGTTTTTAGTGCTTTTTGTTCCATATTTAATTTTACTTATCTTTTATTAATATTCTTCAAATAAGGAATTCAATAAAATGTATAAACTAGCATGCAATAGTTCTCATTTACGATTTACTGATATTTTTTTTATTATATGTCAAATGCGTTGACTGGGAAGCGAACCCGGGCCAGCTGCTTGGAAGGCAGCTATGCTAACTACTAGGCTACCAACACTTGACGATTTACTGAATTTTATTAATTATACATTACAATCTTACATTTAAAGAGAACTTTTAAAATGATAGATTTGTGCATGATTGAAGAATAAGGACATGATTAATATTGCAAGCTGGGTAATTAATAAATTAGGAGATTTTTTTTTGATTGGTAATTTTTCAGAATCTTATTTTCATTAAAAATTTACTATTAATGCAACTCATGCAAAAACAGATACATTTCATATTATCGAAGAATTAATTGGATGAAGTAATAATTAGTTTTCATTATGTGAAGCTCATAATATCCAGATTAATGCCAATATAGCTTGTCATTGAATATTGGTTGTTAAATAACTGTATTTCACTGGAAGATCAAATAAATTCTAGAACTTGTATGTCAGAGTTAGCATTGGGATATTAACTATAAAGAATGACATCAATAGCAAAGTGTCTATTATTTATCTATGTATGTTCAGCTTTATATGTATCTTATTTTTAAAGAATTTGTCAGGATTGCCTATTTAAATTAATATGCAGATTTGTGATAGTATGTAACTTGGACCTAAATATATAATAAAATGAAGCACAATTGTTGAAGGCAGCCATGATTCAAGGATTGTTAGAAGAAATGCCGGAAATTTTCATTATGCTAATAACTTCACACATAATAATGGAACAAAAAAATTGATGAATTATGAGATAGAGAAAGTTTGTGATCCTGATTGTAAATTGATAGTCATGAAGCTTTTGCCTATGTGATTGTAAATTGATAGTCATGAAGCTTTTGCCTACGTGAATTATACATCATCAATAAGGGATTTGGCTTTTGTTTTGTTTTTTCAAAAAAAAACTATTAAGAAAAAATCTAACATTCAAAAACATCTCTATAAATTAATGCATGCAAAGTTGCAATGAAAGTCTAGAATAGATTTCCATTTGTAGAGACATTTTTATATATAAAAATTAAAATAATTATGAGAGTATCAGCTTTTTAAACTATTATTATATATGGAGGTTCACATTGAAGAAGCAGAAAAATAATGTTTTTGATGAGAAAATTAGAGAATAAATAAAACAAACAAATGATCACTATTAGACTAAATTGATATTTCATTTATTCATATTATATTAGAAAGTAATTCCATTTACATAAAAGTATATAATACATAAAAAAGTTGAAAAGAAAAGAAAAGATGGAAAGGGATTCTGATCACATTATTATTCAATTCTGATAAAATGTATTGAACAATTCACACAAATATTACCCAGTATTATGATTGTTTTTTTTTTGTTGTTGTTGTTTTGTTTTGTTTTACAGAATTACCTTAACAAAAATTATGTCAATAGTTGTTTTTACAACAGGCTGGATTATACCAGTCTAGAATTTTTGTGACTACATTTTGTTTTTAACTACGATTATTAAAATGGGCTTTCAAAATAAAGATTGGTGCTACTTTTATTTCTTCCAAATACTTTAAAGGTAAGTTTTTAAATGCAGGAAAACAATTTTTTCAAATGATAAAGTGATCTTTTGAAGAATTCAAGTGGCTTTAAGTGATAATCTTCGAAAGTACACCATTTTACAAAATTACTTCTAACAGACTTCTTTTCATTGATGATTAATATACTTTAGCAAACAAATTATGGAAAAATAAGTATTTGCACATTTTTCCCCCAGGAACCTGCAATAACTTACACCTTCTCGTGTAATCAAATCAAAAATCGCTATTTTAAATTATTAATGTGTTTGATTTCCCAAAATCAGTTTTCTGTTCAATGTGTCACTTTGGCGCTTATTGATATTGTTAATTAATTATATTAAACAAACTTAGAAATGATTATATTCTTTTGCTACAGTGCAAGGTGATTTTTAACATGTGGACACTGTAAACACTTAAAGGATTAGCTAATTAGTAGGGATTCAGGGGCATTATAATTTTAATATTTCTATAATTTTATTTTGTATACTATTTGGAAGTATTCCAAATTATCAATATTGTAATTCTATAAAAAGACTTTCAATACTTATGTATCCTTTCTCAGCCTGCACATATGTTTGAAAAAGGTTGCTGTAAAAAAAATAAATAAAGAACCATTGCTATAATTTATATTACAGGATAACTAATGTATATATTTACACAGATAATTGCTTATAATTTTGAAATTAGTACATAATGGAACGATTATATTTGCTTTTCAGTATCCTAATGGAATTAGTTAAGTCAATTTTAAACAGTGATTTATACTATATATGTATTAATTAATATAACTTTAATTAAAATTTTATTTTAAAGATAATGATCTTTTTTTTTTTTTTTGATAACTGACAATTTATTGATTTTGATTAGGTCAAGCAATTAAAAGAAGAACAAGATAAGTGGTTAGATGAACAATTAGCATTTGCTTCTGGGAAAAAATGTAAACATATCATAGTCCTTCAACATGTCCCACCATTTATTAAAAATCCACAAGAGAAGGAAATTTATTTCAATTTTCAATTAGATGTTAGAAAAGATTTTATGAACAAGTTAAAAAAAGCTGGTAAGTTATTTATTAATTATTGTTAAATACCATAACGTATAGATAAAGCGTCTCCGCCTCTCCGCCCCCCCCCCCTTTTTTTTTTTGAAGGGAAATAAATCCAGTTATTATTGCTTAGAAATATTTAAGATTTTTTATTTCAGTTGATTAAAAAGTTGTGTTAAAGTCTGATAGTTGAGATTAAGTCTTTAAGATGTATACAATTTTATTGTATGATCATTTTCAAAATAATAGTAATAATTGTACGTTTATTTATCCAGGAAGTGATGTTCAAGCACTAATGTTTTTGAATTCCCCACTCTTATTATTACTTTAAAACTGCACAGACATTTTTAAGTGCAGCATATTTTTACAATTATTGCTGAAGTAAATAATACTTTTGTTGATTATATGTGAATCTATACTGCTTTCATAAATAATGAATTATCAAAAACAATTTAAAATCAAATTAAATTTGTTAGGGTATATCAGTTGAAGCATTTTTTTGTTATACAGTTTTAATATACATATATATTATTAAAAAACTATTCAATAATAATGTATGTCCAGAATTATTTATTTAATATATAAATATTAATTGTAAACCATCATGAGATTTCGCTATAAAAAGTTGAAGAAGGATAAAAAACTAATATTTTTAAATCTGAAAACATTAGTGTATTAATGAGAATAAAGAACTCATGAAATGTTGATTGTTGTAATGATTTCTAGATAAATAAAAGAAAAAAGAAAATGACCAAATTTATAAATTTAAAGTTTCAGTTATGCTCAGATTGTTGTTTTGGTGCCCAAACATCATTTGACGTAATCAACTGGCCATATAAATTATATTAACCTTATTAATATAAAATACTAGTTTATTACTTCACCTTTGATTGATGTAGAGTGGCATATTATGGGGAGACCTGTGCCAACATTACAACAAAAACATCTCAACATCAATATTTGTACAGGAAGGCTATAAATAACGAGGAAAACAGGTCCATATTCTTCGAGCACCAAAAAACAACAGGCCATGTGTTCGAACCCACTATGGCAAGGGCACTATGCACTGAACGTAATGATATGAAATGAAAAATTAAAGAAGTGTTCTTTATTGCAAATGACAATTGGGCAATAAACCGGAAAGAATCGTGCTTTGCAATCTCCAGAAAATGGTCACTATAAAATTTGCATAAATTTTACATAAACCACAGCTAAACTTCAGTTAAAAGTAGGCTATGATTGTGGAGATTCAAGGTCTCTGAAAGCGCTAAGCCATATAACTTGTTAGTAAAATCGAGATAAGCTTCACTTTTTTGCATAAAACGCAATCTAAATTAATTAACCTTATTAGTGTAGGCAATCATTTTAAGATGTAATAATAATGTTAATAATTCTTATATATATATATATTTATTTTCTGTATGAAAAGATTCTTGAACTAAATATATATAAGCAAAGAAATTCATTTCATTATTTTTAGTTAATATAATAAGTCTTAAAACTTCTTATATAGTGGAAGTAATATTTAGTTTGTTAAAACTCTTTGACTATCTTCATTAAGGATAATCTAGAATTTTGAATTTCTATTTTTTCCAATAGATAGATAAGTAGATGTCTTATAAAACATTTTATATGATTTATTATTTTTATATTTTATCCAAATAAATTTTCAATTTATTTAATTTCTCTTTTTTCTTTGTTTTTGGAATAATCTTTTTTGATTTTCATTGTATGACACACTTTTAAATTTTATTTCACATTTTATTTTGATTTTTCAGTACACCATCAAGTTTATTTTAACTTTTACATAAAAGCATATTTGTCCTATTTTTTTTAAAAAAAATAAATAAAATAATAATAATACAATTTTACACAAGCATAGATACACCAGTTTATATATCAATTATTATTGTTGGATATCAATAATAGCATTTTTTTTTTTTACCATTCCACTTAACAATTAAACTTCTACAAACTAATTTATGGAGATAGCAAAGTAAAGTGATTTGATTTTCCTATTTAAATGTTAAAAATTGATGTACTCTATAATTGATCTAGTTTTAATTCATTTTCTAAATCTAAAATTGTACTTGTATAATTTTTTTTTAAAAAATTCTAATATTTTAAATTTTGGAAATATATTTATAACAACAATTACTCTATAAATACATAAATATTAATTAGTTTTATTAAAGATTAAATTCAACTAACTGTCCATCTAAATTTTTTCACTCATATGCACAATCTTATAATTTTAAAAACTTCAATCACTGTTTTTAGATTTCAAATAATAGTTGTGTTTTGAAGTGTAAGAATGATGGTTAAAAGAAGGAGAAAATGTGATATTTTTTTGCTTAATAAAAATGATTAATAATCATGTATGTATTTATTGAAGGATTATTGCTACGAAAAAGAGCTGGCTAAAATATTATATTTGTAAAATGAATATATGAAATTTATGTAAATAAATACAAATCAATATGTTCTATTGGGGTAATGGTGCTTTGATCTGACTGAGAAGATCTGGTTAGTCAGCGTACATATCAGAAGCCTTTAATATAAATTTCTAATATTTATAACCATTGTGTTTTGAAATTTAAGATTTGTAATTGGTATTTTTGAAAACCTAATATATATGTATATGTGTCCATGATCATCTTTATAACTTGACAAGAACTACTGAATAATTTAGTTTTGCTTTATAGTCCAAATTATAGTCTTGTTTTAAAGGAATGATTAATAAATTATTTTTATATAAGAATAATCTTCATTTTGAAACATAATACCCTACTTTATTTATTTACTTTTTATATGAAAGTTTTGTGAATTAATTATTGAAATACAAACAAAAAATTGCCAAATATTTTATAAGCAGGTTAACTTTAACTGTGATTGTAAGTTTATTTTCTTTACTTAAATTATATAAATGGTAAGAGAAAAAACAATCGTTAAATATGTAAGACTAAGTCCTCTTCAACTGTTCCATAATCCTTAATGGAACAGTGAAGTAGAAGATATTTATCAAATTTTTCATTTGATGATTTTTGAGAATTTGAGCAGTTTACCATCTAACCATATATGTAGTATATTGTATACATGTATCTAAATGCAAGAATTCTCATGATATAGTATTAGCACATCTATCTTCCATGCCTACAACCTGAGTTCTAGTATGAATTAGGCAAAATTTGACATTATATTCAAGTTTCAATCCCTTAAGATTTTTATTTCAAACAGTCTATATTCAACCTAGTTTATCATACAAAAAATGGTACTATAGTTATTCATAGCTAGAGAATAAAACATGGATGGAAAATCATTTATACCCTTATTATCTAGAAATTGGCAAGCCTGATCAATAATATTTTTTTCTTTATTATCCTTTTTTTGGAGATGTCAGAGAGGCTGTTTTACTCATTTTTGGTTTATATATATATATATATAATGCTTAGTATAACACATGTTTTTATGAGCCACAGCAAATGTACATCCACTTTTTCTTTTAAAATATATATGTTCTAAAATAATATCAACAAATTAAAAATCCTTCTCCTTTTTTTTTTCAAAAACTTTATTTTTTTATATCAATACTGAATATATATATATGTATTTAAATAATTCAAAACTCCAATGTTTCAACTGTTTTTATCTTCATACAGTCATTTTCAAGGATCTGCAACAACAATATGAAATACATATTTATAAATAAACCTTAATTACCTAAATACCTTCATCTTACATTAACATAAACAGTAACAAACATATTAAACATATGTTTAATATGTTTGTTACTGTTTATGATATGTTTAATATGTTTGTTACTGTTTATGTTAATGTAAGATGAAGGTATTTAGGTAATTAAGGTTTATTTATAAATATGTATTTCATATTGTTGTTGCAGATCCTTGAAAACGACTGTATGAAGATAAAAACAGTTGAAACGTTGAAGTTTTGTATTATGTAAATATATATATATGTTCAGTATTGATATAAAAAAATAAAGTTTTTGAAAAGAAAAAGGAGAAGCATTTTTATTTTGTTGATATTATGTTTTATGAGTAAACATAAACTTGCAAATTTATTGAGTCAAATAATTTTTTCTCTTCCTTTGAAGGAATAAGTGAGAGTAATATTAATATATTAATGCAGTTTCCTACTTTTATTACTATGAATGAGTTACTAATATACAACGGTTAATGTAAAATGAATGTAAAAATATAATCACCATTATCCTTATTATTATTATCCTTTTTTCTTCTTCTTTTTATTATTTGCTAATCACTTTAATATGATTAAAATTTCTCACTGTTGGAAAAGCTACATAAAGCTGATTGTTTCAAAACTAAGATATCTATAGAAGTTTAATAAAAATACGAATCTTGTGATTTATTTACACCAATGCAATATATAATTTTAGAATTTTTTTTTTTACTCTGTTTTTCTGCAATAATTATAATGGTTCAAAAAATATTAAAACATTTTTAGCAACAAAACAGGTTTGAATTTGTAATAAAGAAAATTTATTTAAGGGTGAGAATTTTCAATACTAAGTAGTATCATAATTATAGCATTATGTGACTAAAGGAAGTTGAGATCTAGATTTAAAGTTACTTTTAAATATTAAATAATAGATTATTGTAAAATTGAATCTTTAGGAATAGATTTACATACTAATAATGAAAGTGGCCATTACAAGTACCATTTTTTTGAAAGAAAAGTGCTAGAGCTCTTTTTATTGATGGCATAATAATCTTTAGCTATTGACCACATCTCTTCATCTTTCTCTTTTTGTCATTTCTCTTGGAATGAACGATATCAGACATAGAGAGATCAAAGTTATGACCTGATTGCAATTCAAAAGGGAAAATAACTAAAGAGGCTTCACATCAAATTGTGTACAAAATTAATTACAAACTAAACCAGAGCTAATTTATGTATAAGACTTGCCTAGCATAAATATCTGTATAACTAGGTGAAGTAAAGCAATGAATACTCTTTGGGGTTTTTTTGTGGTTTTTTTGTGATCATGAATTGCAATCAGGCCATAATTTTGGTCTTATTATGATTGACATCATTTGTTCTGAGAAAGACAACAGAAAGAAAAAGGCAAAGAAGGGCATGATCAATAACTAAAGATCATTATATCATCAATAAAAAGGACTCTAGCACCCCTATTTCAAAAAAATAGCAGTTGTAGTGACCACTTTAGTTATTAGTAGGTAAATCTACTCCTAAAAATTTAATTTTATGATAATCTATTATTTAATATTCAAAAGTACCTTTAAATCTAGATTTCAACTTCCTTTAGTCACATAATGCTATGATTATGATACTACTCATTATTGAAAGCACTCAGCTTTAAATAAATTATCTTTATTACAAATTCAAACCTGTTTTGTTGTTTAAAATGTTTTAACATTTTTTGAACAACAACAATGCAATATGAGTGCCTAATAGATAATTGCCTTTTCATAATTTTATAAATGTTTACTCCCCCCGTCTCTTATTTATATTATTAATTCTAAAATGTATATTAAATTAAGTTTCTTTGCTTAAATATATTTAAAAATATGCATATAAAATTTATTTTTGCTAGAGTTTTAATTTCAAAACACTGAACATTGAGATTTTATTTCACCTTTCAGAATACTCTTAACATTTTTTAATATAATTTTTATCTGATATTTTTTGATATCATATTAATAATTTATACAATAAATGAATACAAGATGTAAATGATAGTAATAATAATTTTTATAATTAAAAAAATACAGTTTAATAATTATCACTAAAGGAAAGTTTTATAGTAACTATTTTTTTTATATTTATGCCTCATATGTGCTTGTTTTGATTTTGTTTATTGATCGTATAGCATAATAAATTTTCATACATTTAAATAAAAACATAAAACCATGTTTTTTAAAATGTAAATAATCAAAAATTTTACAAATTTTATTTATATATGCTTAACATATGCTTCGTTTTATTTGGTTTGTTGATAGTATTTCATTTAAATAAAAACACAAAACTATACTTCATAATATTTAAGTAATCAAAATTTTATAACATTTATGAAGAAAAAAATAAATTAATATAAGTTCATTCAAACTAATAAAATATTTTCTTTACCAAAAGTTCTGATCAGATATTACATTTTTAACTATAAAATTATATACAAAAGATGGCAGTTATTAAAAATTTTAAACATAAAAATGTAGATATAATACAGATAAAAATATGGCTACTTTACAAAAGGAACAGTTTATTGAATTATACACAAATTATAGATATAATCTTATGAGTATTGAAAATGTACTTCTTAATTATGAACCATCTAATTTGAATATTAGTAATGTTCTACTATAAATAATACTAGCAGTTCTAAGAATAAAAAATGGATGAAACTTTTGTTTTTTCCTAAAGTTTAAAACACATTACTAAAAAATAAAAAATAATATAGATAAAAGCATTAGCATAGGATGTTCAAAAAATAAAAGTCTTGAGAAATAATAGGTAATTAGAAAACAAGAAATAATATGAAATATAAAAAAAGTAATTGTATATAAAATTACTTGTGCAAATGGAAACAGAAATAAAATAGATTGTGTAAAAATATAAAACTTTTATAGAAGAAAGATACATGAAATCAATTACTTCAATTACAACAACAACTAATTTAATAATTTGCTAATGATAATTGAATGGAAAATTATATAGTATACATTTATATAGTTTTTTTCTTTTTCTTTTACATATTGTATTATTGTTATAATAGGTTTTAGTTAATTGTATATAAAAAAGATAGATGTCACTATGTATGCAATGTAGAGTTTAAACTTATATAGAAATAAACAGAATATTAGGTGTGAGTTAATATATGATTATAGTAAGGAAAGTAGTTTGTTATTTAAGGCTCGAACAGGATCTTTAGCTACAAGAGAATATACATGTAAATGGAAAAATATGGGTGATTTATTTTGTAAATTATGTAAGGAAGGAATAGAAAATATTAGGCATTTGTTAATTGAATGTAAATGCTTGAAAACAGAAAGGGTACATATAATGAGGGTATGGAAGAATAAAGATGAAAAAAGTGATTATACAGAAAATGAATTATTGGTTTTTATGCCGGGTTTGGGAAAAGATAAAGGGGATTTAGATATAAAGGTTATAGAGTTGGCAAAGATTATGTTGTGCAAATGGGATGAAGCAGAATATAGGAAAATTTAGAGTGGGGAATGGAAAATAAAGTGGCTAACAGGTTTATCTGGGCATAATTGCTGAGATATTCTTGACTTCGTTTAAGGAGAAGCCACATTACATCACATCATCACATGAAATTGTAAAAAATAATTCCAACTTATAGAAAGATGTATTTATAACAGATTTTTTTTCTTTCTCTTCCTTGTACATATTGTATTATTGTTATAATATGTTTTAGTTAATTTTATATAAAAAAGAGATAGATGTGATTATGTATGCAATGTAGATTGAAATTGTAAAATAGTTCCAACACATTGAAAAGGGCGAAAATTAATATTTGCTAAAAAGAACTTTCATGTATTATTATTATATGTATACAATTATTGCTGTTATATAAAAATAGTTTATATTATATCATATGATTTATTTAAAATTATATTTACATCGCTATTAGTAAAAAAGTTTTATAAATTACTGAAAAGTAAAATTACTATAACAATATTTTAATAATAAAAACAGTATATATATATATGAAGTATAATTTACTTTAAAACTATGTTGAGCAAGAGAAAAGATAAAAGGAGCCATTTTAATTCTCTAAGCATATCTATACGATTTAAAATCACTTATAAATCATATTTATAGATTTTATAACAATTTACAAACTTTATATCATGTGATATATTTTAAAAAATGTTAAAAAGTGATCTATATTTACATTGACCTTTAAAAAATTGTTTATGAATTGTAATTAATAATTTTTAAAAATTAGTAATGTATTAAGATTAAGTAATTTGTTGTTTCAAGCACTTGAACACTGTGATAAGAGAAGTTTAGAATTTACATGTTTTAAATTAAGTCTAGTGCTTTTGAAACCTACTTGGGGTCTCGTATTCATATATACTATATTTAATACATTTTTACATTGTAATGCTATTGATTTTAAATGTGTGAATTGTAGTGTAATATATGAAAGTGATATCAGGAAATAATTTTTGATAATTAGATAGGAAAAATTAGCATATTTTTACAATTGTTTATAAATTTATTTTGCAGTGAATTCATCATATACATGCAATTACAAATATAAATGTGTATATACATAAACATGCATATGAATTTAGCATATATACACATAAAATATTCATACAAACTTATTATTGTAGTCATTAAATATTTCTGCCAATTTTATGAATGATATGCTAGAGTCATGTATAATCTTGTTTTATTAATTTATGTTACTGACTATCATATTTAAGCCAATATTTGTTATTGCAACAATGGTATTCAATTACTTTCAGTGGTGGCTATCTTATTTTTCACTATGAGCTTTTCTGAGTATTATATTCATCTTTTAATAAATTAGATCATTTCATATTTGACCCAGGTGAAATTTTAGATCTAATTTGCTTGAATATTTAGGTGTTTGTGAGTTGCTGTTTTTTTTTTTTTTTTTGTTAAAAAGCTTTAAAAACATTTCAGTTTAAATACATTAGTGCTTCCATTCTTTAATTATTAATCAATTTTCATGTTGAGAAATTGTCACCAAAAATGTAATTAAGCTTTCCATTCTGCTTTTAAAATCTTCTTAATATTTTTAATTGTAGCTTCTGGAATCAATTTTTTAATTTTTGTTGATTAATGATTTAGGAGAATGTAAAGAATGTGTGACTTTTGTTTTTACCATGAGTGTTAAAATCATTTGCTATTACTATTTTTATATCATTATCTTCTCCAACCCCTCTAAACTAGATTTTACTATATATAAATATGTAAAAATATGTATATTAAATACTTTATATTTTTACTATAAGTATATAATCAGTAATATATCTAAGATTTTTTATGTTTCTTCCACTGTACAGAATCCACATTTATTTTCCACCAATCTGACTTCGACCATCAAATACTCTGTGTAAATATAGGATATAAACTTTGTCTAACTTTTTTACATTAAAAAAATACTGTTATATGAGTTTATTTCCCAAAAAATTATTGCAGTATAATTTTTTTAACTTGAACATTAATAATAAGAAATATTGTTTGAAAAATTAGACTGAATAATAAGGAAAGGATTTTGATCATTTATTTAGAAGGAATATCTTTCATTTAAATATTATAATAAATATGAAGCTCTTAATAAATATGTGTTAAGAATATAAATGTTTGTTACAAAAGATATTTGGGAGGCTCCATGAATTATAAGGTGATTTGAATTGCATAATGTTTTGGTTTTCTCTTCTGTACAATTCACCAATTTTATTGATTTTTTTATTAGGCAAATTTTTTAGAAAGGATTGTTTAGAGAATTTTTTAAATGGATAAAGTGATGTTTTTAACTTCTGATAGCAAATCCTAAGATGTAGAATGGAATTAATCTCTAGTTTTTATAAATGTTTATGAGTAATCTCTGTAATAGTGATGAGTTATGACTTAGAATATGAAGCTTTGTGCCCATTTGTTTTGATTTTTTAACATTTTAATTGATTTTAAGAATTTTTATTTTTTATTAATTATAAGAGGCTATTTGTTTTACTTGAATTATTAATGTCTTTTTTTCTTTTATGTAATATAATCTGAGTGATTTTTTTTAAACTGTAGAATATTAAAGCTATTTAATGTTAGTTATATTATTATGCTAGGAATGTATTTTTATTATTATTAAATACTCTTATTTGTTAGATTCTCTAGTTTATTTGTTTGGATGAATATTTTGAAATCAAGATTTAATATATTTGTATTCTATATAATTTAATCAACTCTTTTAACCTTTCTTATAAATCACTGACAATGTAATATGACACTAAAATATTTTAGGTAGGTTACTAGTTTTTTAAATCCAAAATTATTTACAGATGAAATTTGAAATATTTTGATATCAAATTTCAAATATAATCATGAGGAGATTAAAGTTGAAAATATTTTAGCTGTCATTTAAAACTGAAACAAACCAAATCTTTAAAATTACACATATTAAATAGAAATCATTTACAATAAATTTTTACTTATCTGGAGAGCATTTTTTAAAAATCACTTTTTACTATTAAAAGAAAAAAAATGTCAGTTTTTTTAAAAATATGAACTCTTACAATCAAAATTTTTTATTTATTTCAATTTTAAATGATCATTAAGATACTTCTTAATATGACCTTTTAAAATATATATATATACTGCCCTCTTTTTTTAATTGTAAAATTTTGATGATTTTTTTTAAAATGCTTTCTAAATTTGTTGTAAATTATATTTATTTAATACACTTATTTTTACTTTCAAACATTAGGATGATGTTTGGAGTACACCTGGGTCTCGTTTTATGCGGTAGATAGGTTCCTCAGAAAATGCGCACAAAAGAAATCGCACAAAAATAAACGTAACTTACCTTGAAAAATAGGGGATATGTTCCAGTAATTTTCAGAAGTTGCATAAAAGCAAAGCAACAAGAAAAAATTACTTTACAAATCACATTAAAAAATAAGGAAATAAAGTATGACTAATAAAAAATTTCTAATATATAAAAACATTAATACAAGACAAACTTTTTTTACTTTTTGTATTAACTATAGTATTTAATTTTACATTAATTTTTTCATACATATTTTAATTATTATCGCTGTTTGATAATATGCATTCGTTTGTGAACCAGTAAGAAGTCAGATTCATGACATGATGTACAATTAGCGCCGCTTTCAGTCTTGTGCTGTTTCTATATTAAAAAAATGAGATCGCAATCAAAACAAAAAAAATATACATTATCATTAGAAATATTATTTTCAGTTTATAAAATCAATAAAACCTTTGTTATTATTTATTTTAAAAATCTAAAAAAATATTTATTTCTGTTAATATCTAACAAAATATGTTTTAAAAGTTTAAAATTTTTGAATATTTATTGCTATATTTTTATACATATAAATCTGTTATTATTATTTACTCATTAGTATAAGTAGATTATTTACATAGAAGCTAAGATTCTAAATACAGCTTCAGGCCATATTCACATTAGCTGCTAATATAACATTATATTTTTGAAAAAAAAAAGTATTTCAAGTCAAAATAAGTTATTAATAATTTAAATTTCTTGATATCTAATAAATATAGTGAAATATGAAAGATATTAAGAAGAGTCATGAATTGCATAACTTTAAAATTGCATTAAAATAATCCGCATAAAACGAGACCCAGGTGTAATTGCAAAAATAAAAATGCTAAAAACTTAAAAATAATAGATATAAAAATATTTATAATAATTGTTACTGTGGATTAAATTGTCAGAAAGTAATTGTTTCTTTATTTGCAGTTGGGTTTTTTATATTTAACTTGCAGGAAAAATTTAGGTAGTCCTCAAGGGATTGAATTAATTAATTTCTAAACCTCTCTTTCTATACTTTTACTTCAAGTAAATACAAACCTCTATTGCAGTTGGTAAAACAATTATTTTCTGGCTTTTTAAACCACAATAATAGTAAGTAAAAGTGTTCACTGTAAATATTCTTATATTTATTATTAATATTTTTATTATTGTGTTAATGATCATTTTATAACAACTCATAAATACTTGAATTTTTTTACATATGTTTGTTTTAAAAATAACAAAATTGCATTAAATATTGTAAAAATTATATAAAAACACAAGTTTATCTCTAAAGATAAGTATTAAAAATACTAAAGAAGTGTTTAATAGGTTTTCAAAATTAGAGAAAATAAAGAGTGATAACTAAAAATAATCACTACCTTGTCCAAAATATCATTATGCCTAGAAATAAAATGGATGTCGTTAGTCATGGAAATAAAATATTAATAAAAGAAAATCTATCCATCGAACTTGTAAAAGAATGCTTTGTATATTGCCAGTGCTCATTATGACTTGTTTTTTTTTTAAAAAAAAGAAATTTTTTAAGTTTTAAATACATAAGTACCCTTATTAATTATTTTTAGAAGTTGTATATGTGACCCATGATAGAGGGGTTACATTTACACCTCCATTAAAAAATAAAATAGAATCAACATTAGATATCAATCAATTTCATTTCAATTCTTAAATTTTCTTTTAATCTTAAAATAATGTCACACTTAGTTGCATATTTTTTGAAAGCAAAAGCAATAAATATTTTTATACAATATTATTTATGGTTCTCTGTGGAGAGATTTGACTTTGAGTTCATCATTACCTGATTGATTACTCATTCACAATACTGGAATAAAGAAATCTATCACTGGTAATGAGCCTACAATGCAACATAAATACCAAAAGAACTATCTTATTTAAGAATAATATCAAAACTCCCACCTACATAATGATCTACACAAAAAAGTCTTGCTTTATTCTACGTCTTTAATGACTCAGGACTATATTAATTGTTTATAAAATAAAACCACAATTATGTCTTGCTCATTTTGAGGCTGAGAGGCTAATGAATATTTACTGTCTGTGTTAAGTCTGACTCACTTTTCAAACTTAAAGGCTTCTAAATATAAATATAAAACATGCATGCAGTTTTTAAGATAGAATATTCCTTAAGAGTATCATGAAAATATTGCATTCCTAAAACTACCTAAACATAAAAATTTATCTACTTCATGGTTTTTAAATGTTAAAATTAAAAATTGCTAAACAGTCGAATGAAGAGAAAATCTTTCTATTTCAGTATATTTTTTCAAAACTAAAATTAATACAGGTAAACAGACAAAATTATTGAATGATAAATTCATCTATCACCAATATTGAAAGTGAAACAATCAAACTTCAATAAATATCCCTTATATCTGCAAAATATATTTTATTTCTTCAATTTCCAACTTATTACTCCTTTTTTGTGGAGATAACAGGGGTATGACTTATTTTCTTAGTAGGCAATCAATAATCTGATCGACAGTGTTATTCTCTGTTGTTAATATAAATTCCATTTCTGGTTTGACCAATGATTCTTATTCTATTTGGACTGATTGGATTGCCTGTTGACCTTCAGTTTTTTTATTTCTTTATGATGGTCATTCTTTGTGGCTTCTTTCATACCATATGGGATTCAGATACCCTTTTAAATGATTCTCTATCTTTGGATTTGAATCCTTCCTTTTTTGCTACCATTATTGCATGTTTTCTACTACCAATAGCATTCAATAGCTCAGTCACTTGCTCCACAGTTTTCCAATCAGTGCCTATAAGCATCTGTATAATATGGTTTAGAAAACCATGTTTGATGATCAATATAATCTGACTTCAGATAAAGAATCATTTGTTAACACTTTCAGCTTTGCTACTTGCTTATCTATTGGTAATACAATATAATTTTTAACATTATGTGTCACAGCAATATACGTTCAATGCAACATAGCCTTTTTTTAGAAAAATCAAGGCATAGCCATGATTTTACTGTCACTGCTGATTAGCAACATTTACATATAAGAATTTGAAACCAAACCATAGCCATAAATACTATTCTACACCTGCCTAAAGCCTGTATTTGTTATAATGATGATATATTTGTTGTATAGATAGTGAAACACTATTATAAATGTTCTGGATGCACATCAATGACATATCCCCTTTATTTAATTTCACAATAGAATTAGAAAAAAAATAAAAATTGACATTCTTTTATGTTCTTATGTCAAGATTGCCTCAAACAAAATCAAAATTACAGTGTACAGAAACCCTTATACACAGGAAAGTACTTTGTATGTATATCCAATACCAGAATCATAAGACATTGAATAATGCTATCACTATGAAACAGAGGAAAAGAAGTTTGTTCACAAACCAATGATTTGGTACAAGAAAGATCTACATAGATCAAACTCATAAAGAATGGTTATGCCTTAACTATTTTTAAGAAAACCTTAAATAATTATTAAAAAGAAATATCAGAAGAAAAACAATTATAGAAACTGTAGTGTATCTATAAATACTAGGGAAGCAGACAAACCATAGAAAACCTGCAATCAATATAACACCACAACAGTTTTCCAATATATGATGAATTTTGACTTCTATCAAACCTAAACATAAAATGCTGAAAAGCAAACCTATCTATGAAATCCCATATAAATACAAAAGGATATATATTGGTGAAACTATATCATCCCATTGAAAAGTGATTAAAAGAACACAAACGATGATTAGAAATGAAAAAAATAGATTTTTTTAAATCCAAAGACTATATATATATATGAGGGGGAATCCAAAAATAACCGGAATTGTTCTCTGGAAGGCATGCTTGTTGTACTATAGGCTTCTGCATCTAAATACCTCTTTCTGCCAAATGACATCACAGTGTGAAATTATAGTGCCATAAAGGACATTTTTTGTAAATTATTTTGCATATTATAATGGCTGAAAAATTGGAACAAAATGAAATTTTGTTTTTTTGTTAAAGAGAAAATGGCAAGGAAACAATGTTAAAGTATGTAACTGCTTACAAGGAAGTTGCTCTGGAAAAATATAAGTTTGTGAATGGTTTAATAAATGTGTCAAATTTACCATGTTCCAAAAAAAAAATGTAGTTAGTGAAGTCCAGTATCAAGACAATTTTTTGGGGGATGCAAATGGCACTGTTAACTCAGAACTTGTTTGTAATAATCTGGCATTTAAAACATATAAGTTCTGAAACTTTTGCATGATGCTATAAAACTTAAACATCCTGTTTTGTGGCAAAGTAAGGAATGCATGTTTTATCATAGCAGTGTGCTAACTTACAAGCCATGAGTGTGAAACAAATTTTCATTAAATTTAGCATGACCCAGTTTATCTATCAGCCATATTTTCTCTATGTCATTCTGTGTGACTTTGTTATTATTTTTTTTGCAGAATTAGAAGAGGTGGGGAAAAAAAAACAATAGAGGCATTAAAAGGCATAACTTTTCAAGTGCTTACAGACTACTTCACAAATTCCATTAAATAAACTATACTTTGAAAAGAATGTTTTTTTTTTTTTTTTTGTGTTAACACCTAAAAATAAATATACATTTTTTTATTACAAAATTTGGGAAAACACAAAAATAGAGAAAAAAGCACAAAAAAGAAAATTTAAAAACCTTCACACATGTTAATGCTAACCAATCATATAAGTGAGGCTAGTGTAATAGTTCATAATGTTTGGAAGCACTCATTAATCTTGATTTTAAGAAAAAAGTGGAGAAAATCTTAAGATCATTCATTGATAAGTATATGAAATTTATACTAACTGTTGACTGATAGAATAATCTGGTTGATGAAACATTGGCTTAAATTTTATATTCATAAGTTTAAAGATCCAATCTCAATTTTCTTGCTATTGCTGTCATTAGTCAGGTTTAAACAAACCTTAAGAAAAGGAATGAATAATACCATTTAAAATATTGTATTGTATACCAATCTATGTATTATTATTATCACTTGAATGTACTTGGAAAGTTTAAATAAAGTGTGAATTTTTCTAAAAATATTTATTAATTAATATTAGATGATGGAAATAGTCCAACATACAATTATAACTACAATAACATTATCACAAACTTTCAGACAAACATCATAATACTCTTTAACCTATTATACAGGGCTATTGATTTCCACTTGTAAATCTATTAAAGATCCATAAAAGAAAACTTGCATTAAGAGCATAATAATTATGACTAATCATGTCATACCCTCTGAGATACCTAATAATTTAACAGACTTATATTATTACATCATTTTTCCTGCAATCAATGTTTGTAAAGATGAAAGAATTTATATCAAAACATTTGAGCTAATAGTTTGACATTTGAATTTTATAAACAATATTACAAAACAAAAAAAAAAAAAACATCTCTTGACTATCTTAGCTATTTAATAATGACATTGATGCACTTTAATCACCCCACTCTAGAGCCACCTAAATTAGTGTGAGTCAACATTTGGAATCTTGATAATAATACCAACTATATCTAGATTACTTTCTGGATATTAACCTTTAATAATGAACATGTATACTGCATTGTTTATATTTAATTGACAGCCCCTTCTGATATGCAAGTTACAAGCATCTTAAAGTTTTAACCATTATCAAATTATTTGCCTGTCTTGTAAGACAGTCTGTTAGTTTTATGATACCTGTATGCACTTTTATTCTAAATCAGTAATTTATCTATGCATAAGTGATCTCACTATATCCTGCCTGCAAGTTCTTTTGACCCTTTGAAAAGATATGGACTTTTTCACAGATGATGATTCAATAGCCAGAAAGTAACTCAAGGTTTTGGTTGTTTAGATAAATTCAGATGTGGTGAAACAGAATTTGATAGTATAACACCATAAAATAATTCAGTTCATTGAAATTTCACTGAAATAACAGTAATTAATAATATTATAAAAGAATTATAATAGGTAATAAACACTATGTAGTCTCCAGAATTGAACTGTCAGTGTACCTATCTTTAATGATTATGGAATGTCAAATCTGTGAAATTTGGTATATTCTTTTATTGGACAATTACCAACATGATTCACTTCTGTTTGTTACAGCATGGTTTTACTAATACAGATTTATGATAGAGTATATTTATATAAATAAACTTATTTATATATTTATTTAAAAAAAGTTAAAATATTGTCTATATAAGAAATGATCATTCATTTTGGAAATGTATGTATTTAGTATCTGGACTTTTTAGGCATATTAATTATTAACAAAATAAAGGAACCTGTAAACATGCTAACCAGGAGATAGATTCACTAGTGGCTTTATTAAGTTCCTCAATTCTGCCACTGAAATTATAGGTTTGACATTCATTAGCTATGTAGTTGCATGTTTAGATGTTTACATCGATCAATAGCTAATAAATTCCATTTAAGAAGCAGGTAAGTGCAATGACAATTGATTATCCTGAATCTATTGATGAGATTCTGGTTGCATCCGGAAAGTTCAAATTTAGCTGACTTTATTTTGGATCAGAAAAATAAATTTGTTTGGAAGTTGTAAGAACTTTTCACTTCTTCATTGAACATTGAAAAAGTCTAGTCTTAATTGATGAAACTATATCTTAATTTATTGGCATACAATCAGTTTAACAGTATATCTTTCCTGTGAGTTAGTTTGTCTTTTCTGATATCTGTCAGAGGAATATGGAGTACACTTCCGTATAGTAATAATATTTTTTCTGGTAATATTTAATTGATTATCTAGAAGATTAGTATGGGAACTTTTTATCCAAACAGGAGCATAGTATTTATCAGAAGAATTTGATAATGCTAAGGACACTGCCAATAAAGTACTTATATCATATCCGCAGAAAGTGCCAACTGGTTTTTCCAAATAAATTATTTTCTAGATATTAAATTTTGGTCTAACCATAAATAACTGAGGAAAACAAATTAGATTGTAATCTAAGATTACTCCCAAATTACATGAGTTAGAATTGTGTTTCGGTCTATTATTTCAAAAGATTACATTCAGAGGACAAGATATTTTACTCATGATTAGTTGAAAAAATGAATATTGTCTTCATTAGATTAATAATAAGATCCAGTTTTTGAAAAAGATGTCCAATCTTTTTATGTCTTTATTTAGAGATTTTTAAATTTTTTTTCTACATTGTCTCTCTGAAAGCTCATTAATAAATATATTAAAAGTATGTAAAAGAATTTAACCTTGTGTTGCCTTTTCTGTAAAATATTGTCTCTGTTACAATTATTATTTAGTGCCATTTTAATTTTTCTATTGGAGAACATTTTGTTAAGTAAATTAATGTTTTTTTCTGCATTTAAAAATATTAGAAATTTTTAGAAGGCTATTTTTCCAATTGAAGTCATAAGTTGAGTTTAAATTAATAAATGTTCTAGTTTCTAATTTATTTCCAAAGCCATTTTTATTGTGAATTGTTAATGGCATAACTTTTTTATAGTATCTCTTCTTAGTCCAAAACCAATTTGCTCTGTACTTAGCTGGCTCACAGCTATTGGAAAAATTCATGGTAATATGACTCTTTCAAAAAAAAACAAAGGAATTTCTAATAATGATATTCCCCAGTGATTTTTTTTTTCAAAATCATTTCTAGGGTTTATTTCATTTGTAAGACTGCTATGGTTTTGCTTTTAAACCATAGTTTTAGATTATTTTCTGTATGAATCATATTATTGAAAAGTTTAAGTCCTAAATTTTTTAAAAATTCTGGAAGTACCACCTGGGTCTCGTTTTATGTGGATTTTTTAAATATGATTTTGAAGTTATGCGATACATGTTTTTTCTTACTATCTTTTTATGTGTTTTTTTTTTTATGTGATAAAGAAGTTCATATTTCACTATATTTATTAGATATCAAGAAATTTAAATTATTAATAACTTATTTTGACTTGAAATACTTTTTTTTCAAAAATATAACGTTATATTAGCAGCTGATGTGAATATGGCCTGAAGCTATTTAGAATCTTAGATTTTATGTAAATAACCTACTTATACTTATGAGTAAATAATAATAATATATTTATTCTTACAAGTATAAAAATATTGCAATAAATATTCAAAAATTTTAAACTTTTAAAACATATTTTGTTAGATATAACAGAAATAAATATTCTTTTAGATTTTTAAAATAAATAATGAAGATTTTGTTGATTTTGTAAACTGAAAATAATCTTTCCAATGATTATGTATAATTTTTTCTTTTGATTGTGATATAATTTTTTTTCATATAGAAACAAAATGTGAACATTTATAATTTATTTCAGTAGTAAACAAAGATATCTATCAAATGAAGACAAATTTAGTATTTTCTCACAAGTAAAAATCATTTATTTATATATATATTATGCTTAATGTTTTCACGGTTATATGATGTAGATAAATTATAAGTTTTTGGGATATACCGTTTCTTATTTTCCATTGAGCACCGATATTTCGATGGAATAGCAACCGCCATTTTCAAAAGTTAACCTTGAAAATGGCGGTTGCTATTCCGTCGAAATATCGGTGCTCAATGAAAAATAAGACACGGTATATCCCAAAAACTTATAATTTATATTGTAACATAATTAAAGGATCAAAAGAAATAAGTAAAGGAGTTCATTGTAACAAATTAAAGATGTTTCAAATAACTATTACCATATCTGAGTTGTCTACAATATATATAAGATCATAATATTTAAAATAACGTTGGATTTCTCAAGATAAAACAATTTAATATTTTAACACCACCTATTAATAATTATAAGCAAATTATTAATAACAAGTATTATAACTCAGGTATATGAAATCACGTGAGGTGAGTACACTAGTAATTCAATAAAATATAACTCAGGTATACAGACAGTAGGTTTTATCCACTTTCATTTCTTGGTTTGATGTTAAGTGCATGTTTAAACAAATACTAAATGAATATGGTCTAGCAGGGCACCACTAGATTATCTGAATCTAGACACGGTTATATCTAATAACCTTTCACATGTACCAGGTTTGAATTCCCTTTTTGGTACTTTATTTCTAATAAAAATGGGAGATTTTGCTTTTTGAGCCATATCACTATACACACTAATATTTAGGTAAAAGTAAAACATCTATAAACCAAAGTGGAGTATATTAGACATAAATCGTTTCTCAGATCTTAGCATAACAAATGTGTTTCAATATTTTACAAGTTTACTAGCTCAGATTATATATAACTAATTTAGGATGGCAATTCACTCATCCTTGCATGAAATAGATGATGGGATGTGGTTATAATGATACTAAGAAATCACTAAATATTATAAAATCAATATTTATTTATGGCCTTTAAACAGTTAAACAGCTCATTAATTAAAACGTTGATGACAATGATGATGATGATAATAACGATAATGACAATGGTTTCGACTACAGCTCTAGGACTAAGCCTAAACATAAAACTAATTTTTATAAAGAAATTCATAATTATTGTTAATCTTAGCATATTTACTTATATCTTAAATAACTAATATTCCACCACTGATGATGATGAATAATCACACTTAACAAAGATTCCACTTAATGAAATATATACGCCTCGTTTAATAAAACAAAGTAATATTTATTACTGCATTTCTAACATATACATAAAATTTCTAGAGAAACATGAAAATTGACATGAATAACAATAATAATAATAATTGATTATATAACAATCCTCAGATTAATTTCAAGTTCTTCCCCCTTTTCCTTCAAATGTATTTTGTATTAAGTTGGATGTCACATTGACCATGATTTTCACTCCATGAGAAAAGTATTTCAAGAAAAAAAAAATTATCCGCTCATTAGCACACATACTTTATAAATCTAACATGTAAGTAGAATGTTAAAAAAAAATGTTAATAGAATTGAAAGAGCAAGTTTTAGAAACAAGTTTTAAATTATTTTCTCCCCCTCTCTTCTACCTCTGAAATGCTATACTTAACTTGAAACAAAATAATCTAATATTCTAATACTACTTGTTACTTCACATTCACTCGCAATTATACACATATAAAAATATTATTATGTATGTGCGTGTTTTATCCCATAATAACAAAATATTATTTAAAACCAAAATAATAATAATATATTAGTTAAAACTAAAATCATAATACCATAAAAAAAAATTGTTTTACACATTAATATTTTTCATAACTGTAAAATTAATAAACAAATAATTTTGATACATTCAAGATCATTTATGAAGCTCAAAGTTATTATTAGTAAGACATTCTTGTTTTTAATCGATCTGAATAGTCTTTAAAAGTTCTTTAAATAAAATATACCACTTTATTGCTAAAATGTTTATTAAGACTCTGATATCATAAAGAAAATAGATATAAAAAGTCATATTACCGATCTTTTGTTTGTGGCGAATTTCCAAGGGTTCAAACTTGTCTTGTATAATGTCTATATTTCTGCAGCTACCATTTCCGTTTTACGTGGGAGCAATCTCTTTCTTGAGGTGTATAACTATTTGATGATGATGACTCTATTGAGGTTATTTGCTTTAGTGGACAATTTGGAAATCATTATATTAATTTTTCTTCTCTTCCTGTCAAGCATGTGGATGAAATACAGCAGTTGTTTTCACATTTATAAATTTTCTTGAGTTTAAAATCAGTTGTTGTAACAATTAATTGGACTTGATGATTAATATTTATCAGTAGATTAATTCATCTTCTTTGAATGCAGGTGAATGCTTTCTTCCTTCTATTAAAAACATCTTATTTCTCTGGTCAGTTGAAAGGTGTAGAATATTATTTTAGACACAACATCTTTTCTTTCCTATATGATGTGCAGCTTCCCCAGATGGTCCGGCAAAGATGGGACATACATATAATTTTTCTAGCCAGCCATTTCTTATATTTTCAACCTTCAATTTAATAGTCTAATAATCTGAATCATAATCACAATAATAATAATTCAAGACAGCTTTTTATATTCAATTTTTAGCTAACTTAACCAATCAGAGATAGCGTCACTTGCTATTTTTGGACAAATTCGTTTTAATTAGATCTCTAATTTATTTTCAACTAAATTATTTTTCAACTGAAAAGTTTAATCCTTTTTCCAGACACTTTTGTTTTAAAAAAAAATAGACTTAATCCTTATTTCCTTTCTTTTTTTACATCTAGGTAACATTTCAAATTTTTGAGCTTCCTTCTTTAGATCTTAAGATAAGACAATTTCAAAATTAGATTAAGCTCCCAAAGTGACAAACAATCGTTTACAAAAACAAAATTGCTACAAATAGATATCTGATTCAACAGATTTCCTCTTTTAACATAAAATTGTACAAAAAAAAATAATTTGACAGATTTAATCCTTCCTTTTCTTTCAATATTTAATAAATGTAAATTTCTGTATGTAATGTACACACATACTTCATCATTTCAAATCATTCATAAACTAACATTAAATAATATAATTGGTAGCTTAGTAATTATAACCCTATTATTTAATTAAATTTGTAACTTTTAAATCCCAATTACAATCATAGAAAAGCAAAATAGAAGTATAGAATAAGATATTAGAATTGATCAAGCATAAGTTAGTTTTAAAGAAAGTTAAAATGTTGAATATTTGAAATATAAAACAATTAAATAGCTTACACATACACTGCCTATATGTATGCATAATAACTTTGCTTTTTAACAGAAAAACTAAATATTAAATAGTTTAAATGTGTGTATTACCTTTCTATCAACACACAAACAAATAAAGCATATAATTGTTGACCCACTCTCTCTCTGTTTAAAGCTTTTAGAACTGGACCTTGTAGAGTTTAAACTTGGATGCCCTACAGCTTCATTTATTGTTATATAAAAATGTGATGATGATTTTGTTTTACATTTTCCTACATGCACATTACTATAAATTTGGCTAGGGACCAAATTGTAATGGCACAACTCCCCCCCCCCCCTTCGGATAAAATCATCAGCACCTTTGTTTTAACTATATTTAATAAAGAAAATCCTAATTAATAAAATACGCTAATAATAATAAACACACTAATAATATATACAAAAAAAAATTATCTACTGGTAAATATCATATTTTTCATTAGAAAACTTAAAGTAATTTATTTGGAGATCTTTGCCAAGCTACTCTGCTGAAGGATAAGGGATCAAACTCCTAGCAGTTTAGGTTCCCTTGTTCCCATCAAGAGCAGCAAGCATAAAGGCATTCTCTCCTATTTGCTTGGTAATTTGGAATGGCTTTTTCTTTTCAAACCATATTGTTGTCTGCATAAAAATGCACCTGTACATCCAGTCCCTTTTTAATATTTCCATTTTTCATCTTGACTGGATATTTATAAAACATATCCGGAGGATTTATTTTATATAACCTCCTATTACAATCTTTATTTAGAAATATGGACTCTTGGTACCATACATAATATGCCTTGAAGTTTTTCAGAGATTGACTCTCTATTCCATACATACTTTATTTTTAAATTTTCTAGAAAGATTGACTCCCTGTACCATATATAAGGCACTTTGATGTTTTCCAGAAAGATTGACTTTCTATACCAGATATCATTCACATTTAAATCTTCCAGAGAGATTGATTTTCTGGGCCATATACGATTTATTTTTAAATTTTCTAGAAAGGTTGATTCTTTATACCAGACATAATTTATTTTTAACTTTTTCATAGTATTTAAATTTTTCAGAGAGATTTGGACATTTACATTTTTCAGAGAGATAGATTCTTTGTACCATATATAATGGACATTTAAACTCTTCAGAGAGATTGACTCTCTGTACATTCATTACATCTTCCAGAGAGGTTGATTCTCTGTGCCATGTATAATTTATTTTTAAACTCTCTAAAAAGGTTGACTCTTTGTACCAAATATAAGGCACACTTAAATTTAACAGAGCATTTAAATTTTTCAGAGAGATTGATTCTCTGTCTGATACACACTGGACATTTACATTTTTCAGAGAGATTGCCTCTCTGTGTCAGATATAACTTATTTTTGACTTTTCCAGAGCAGTTGAATTTTTCAGAGAGATTTGGTCATTTACATTTTTTCAGAGAGATTGCCTCTCTATACCATACATACTTTATCTTTAAACTTTCTAGAAAGATGGACTCCCTGTATCATATATAAGGCACTTTGAAGTTTTCCAGAGAGATTGACTTTCTATACCAGATATCATTCATCTTTAAGTTTTCTAGAGAGAATAACTTGGTACCACATATAATTTATTTTTAAATTTTCTAGAAAGGTTGACTCTTTGTACCAAATATATGGCACGCTTAAATTTTCCAGAGCATTTAAATTTTTCAGAGAGATTGATTCTCTGTATGAGATATAATGGACATTTAAACTCTTCAGAGAGATTGACTCTCTGTACCAGATATAATTTATGTTTGACTTCTCCAGAGCAGTTGAATTTTTCAGAGAGATAGATTCTCTTAATTTTATCACCTCATCTGGTGCATGGAGTTTTTCCTCCAACTCTCTTTTCCTTCTTTTCACTTCATGATCTATCCCAATTGGCTCTCTGGCCATCTCCTCATGTACTTTCTTTACTGGGAGATTTGGTATTATGGCTACTATCGGCCTTTCTACTTCTTTTTCACCTTGTGGATTTTTAACTAAAGTAGGCATCCTTTTCTCTGACTGACTCTGTTCTGAGCTATCCCTACAGTCATCTGGACTGATGTTAACATCATTTTGCCTTGAATTTGGGTTTGACCGACTCTGCAACCCTATATCAAGTTGATCTCTTAATTCCCCTATTTTCTGATAGAGATCTTCCATCTTGGGGTTCATGTACTCCATAACATTGCCTTCTGGTTCTCAACCTTCTCCAACATAATACCCACTTCATGTTGATTCATTCTGGGTCCATCTTCTAAAGAACTTGACTTGTCCCTTTTTACTATCTCCTCCCTAAAGCTATCCATTTGTTTCCCCAATTCTTTCCTAAGATTTTGGTCAATTTGTACACACTCATTGGCCATGCTTCCCTTAACTTCTCGTATTTCCTTTTCTAAGCCAATAAACTTATTTTTCATAGTGAGGGTTTGATCTACACAGCTCAAGGTGGCTTCCTTATATGAGTCCACTTTGGCTACCACCTCCTCTAATCTGATACTAATTCCTGCAGAAGTTATTCTGGCATTCTTTTCTATGCATTCTGATATGGATTGGGAGACCAACCCATGAACCTCATTCCTAACTAACTCAATCTCTTTCTTATTTTCTTCAATAGACTGCTCCACTTGAGCCTTTAATGACTGCAGTCCCTGACAGCCCTCCTGTTTGGTGACTTTCATAGATCTACACACTCCTATCCTCTCCTCTAAGGATGCAAATCTATTTTTACACTCTATGTTGGATTTTTCAATTCTAGTTTCCAAAGCCACGATCATCCGGCTGTTATTTTCACTAGAGTTATCTATCTGGGCTTTGAGATCTTCTCTCAAACTTTCTATCTTTTGCTTACTATCTTCTCTTAGACTGTCTATACTTTTCTCCATCTTTTGTTCTAGATTTACCATACTTTTTATTATTATCTTCTCTTAGACTTTCTATATTTTGCTTACTATCTTCTCTTAGACTTTCTATATTTTTAAGTAACTGCGTCATCATTAATTTCATGTCTGAGAGTTCTTTATTTTCTATCTGAATCTGGCCAACTTCCGGCTCCTCATCTACTTCCACACTTGAGGCCGTATTATTGCTACTAACATTAAAGGCATCTTCCTCTACTTCCTCTCTTTCCTCTTGTGTTTGTTTTAAGAAAACCTCCCCATCCTCTTCTTCAGTATGAAAACGATCACTGATTTATAGTATTGGGGCACCTTCCTCTTCCATAACCTCTTCCATACTATAATTTAGTTCATTCATGTTATAAAACTATATATATATCCCATCTGTGCTTCCCTGACCATCAAAAACCCACACATCCTCTCCTTGTCTGACACCTATCTTTGACTAACTGACTGATTTGCTTTTCACCTTATCATGCATTACAAATACAAAAAAAATTAATGTCCTTATTTGATGAACCATGCAACAATAATCTATATAGTGCATGTCTGTCTGTAATAGCCCAAATTATACATTCATCTATTCTCCTAGAAATCTGACAGATATTGACAGTCCACAGAATGACTAGCAGTTCACAATCCTGAGATAAATAAAAGAATTCAGTCACAGCACTATAATCACACAATGTATCACGAGCACTCAGAAGATCATCCCAATTCGGTCACTATTAACTACTACAACCCTTGATTGAATGAAGCAAACTCTGTTGCAATAAAAGAAGTATTAAGTCTTAGGGGCTAAAATAGATAAACTATGCCTTGCTCTCTCTCTTGGAGTCTTATGTGGCAAGTATCAAGGAATGCCCTGCTTATTATAGACTATAAAAATGAAATCTTGCTCTCTCTCTCTTGGAGACTTATAGGCTGATATCATGGCAGGACTACTGTTAACTGCTTCATGATAAAATAAGAATAACATATAAACTTGATTGGAAAACTATGCCGTGCTCTCTCTCTTGGAGACTTATAGGCTGGTATCATGGCAGGTCTGCTGTTAACTGCTTCATGATAAAATAAATATAACATATAAATTGGGTTGGAGCAGTGAATGGGTTTGATCATTCATAAGTTACACGAAATACATAGCATTCTCAAGGCAATGACAAAACTCTCCACTCATCATCAAAACTGCAATCTAACCAACCAAACTCCAACGATCAACCATCCAATCAAACCTCTAAAATCATAGACTTTTTACAAAATGAACTCCCCAAACACACATGAGACTACTATCCCATAATTCATCACTATTACTATGCCTATCCTATCTGGCAATAGATCATTTTAATGTTCCACAAAAAAAAATCGATTATTTATTTCACTTTTGTCTTAAGTTGTGATATTCATCTCTATTTTCAAAATTGATAAAAAAAACAAGCTGTTTTATGGCTGTACCCATTTTATCATCATTAATGAAAAATTAAATCATATTAAACATCATCATCTAAAATAAGACTGTTTGGCCAAGAAAATTTTGTAAGACAAAAAAAAAAATTTTTACTGAAAAAAAAAAATGTTACTAAAAAAAAAATTCTCTATTTTTAACCACACATCTCTTATCATTCTATAGACTCCCTTTTTCAGGTATATGGTAAAATATCAAGCCCCATGTTGGGCGCCATTGTAACATATTTAAAGGATCAAAAGAAATAAGTAAAGGAGTTCATTGTAACAAATTAAAGATGTTTCAAATAACTATTACCATATCTGAGTTGTCTACAATATATATAAGATCATAATATTTAAAATAACATTGGATTTCTCAAGATAAAACAATTTAATATTTTAACACCACCTATTATTAATTATAAGCAAATTATTAATAACAAGTATTATAACTCAGGTATATGAAATCACGTAATATAACTCAGGTATATAGACAGTAGGTTTTATCCACTTTCATTTCTTGGTTTGATGTTAAGTGCATGTTTAAACAAATACTAAGTGAATATTCTAGCTGGGCACCACTAGATTATCTGAATCTAGACACGGTTATATCTAATAACCTTTCACATGTACCGGGTTTGAATCCCCTTTTTGGTACTTTATTTCTAATAAAAATGGGAGATTTTGCTTTTTGAGCCATATCACTATACGCCCTAATATTTAGGTAAAAGTAAAACATCTATAAACCAAAGTGGAGTATATTAGACATAAATCATTTCTCAGATCTTAGCATAACAAATGTGTTTCAATATTTTACAAGTTTACTAGCTCAGATTATATATAACTAATTTAGGATGGCAATTCATTCATCCTTGCATGAAATAGATGATGGGATGTGGTTATAATGATACTAAGAAATCACTAAATATTATAAAATCAATATTTATTTATGGCCTTTAAACAGTTAAACAGCTCATTAATTAAAATGTTGATGATGATGATGATGATAATAATAATAACGATAATGACAATGGTTTCAACTACAGTTCTAGGCATAAGCCTAAACATAAAACTAATTTTTATAAAGAAATTCATAATTATTCTTATCTTAGCATATTTACTTATATCTTAAATAACTAATATTCCACCACTGATGATGATGAATAATCACACTTAACAAAGACTCCACTTAATGAAATATATACGCTTCGTTTAATAAAACAAACATATTCTTTACTGCATTTCTAACATATACATAAAATTTCTAGAGAAACATGAAAATTGACATGAATAACAACAATAATAATAATTGATTATATAACAATCCTCAGATTAATTTCAAGTTCTTCCCCCTTTTCCTTCAAATGTATTTTGTATTAAGTTGGATGTCACATTGACCATGATTTTCACTTCATGAGAAAAGTATTTGAAGAAAAAAAAAATATCCGCTCATTAGCACACATACTTTATAAATCTAACATGTAAGTAGAATGTTAAAAAAAAATGTTAATAGAATTGAAAGAGCAAGTTTTAGAAACAAGTTTTAAATTATTTTCTCCCCCTCTCTTCTACCTCTGAAATGCTATACTTAACTTGAAACAAAATAATCTAATATTCTAATACTACTTGTTACTTCACATTCACTCACAATTATACACATATAAAAATATTATTATGTATGTGCGTGTTTTATCCCATAATAACAAAATATTATTTAAAACCAAAATAATAATAATATATTAGTTAAAACTAAAATCATAATACCATAAAAAAAAAATTGTTTTACACATTAATATTTTTCATAACTGTAAAATTAATAAACAAATAATTTTGATACATTCAAGATCATTTATGAAGCTCAAAGTTATTATTAGTAAGACATTCTTGTTTTTAATCGATCTGAATAGTCTTTAAAACTTCTTTAAATAAAATATACCACTTTATTACTAAAATGTTTATTAAGACTGATATCATAAAGAAAATAGATATAAAAAATCATATTACTGATCTTTTGTTTGTGGCAAATTTCCAAGGGTTCAAACTTGTCTTGTATAATGTCTATATTTCTGCAGCTACCATTTCCGTTTTACATGGGAACAATCTCTTTCTTGAGGTGTATAACTATTTGATGATGATGACTCTATTGAGGTTATTTGCTTTAGTGGACAATTTGGAAATCATTATATTAATTTTTCTTCTCTTCTTGTCAAGCATGTGGATGAAATACAGCAGTTGTTTTCACATTTATAAATTTTCTTGAGTTTAAAATCAGTTGTTGTAACAATTAATTGGACTTGATGATTAATATTTATCAGTAGATT
This sequence comes from Epiperipatus broadwayi, assembly GCA_028023455.1. Taxonomy (NCBI): domain Eukaryota; kingdom Metazoa; phylum Onychophora; class Udeonychophora; order Euonychophora; family Peripatidae; genus Epiperipatus; species Epiperipatus broadwayi. The sequence continues at coordinate 25,587 of JAQFVV010013651.1, read as the reverse complement.
AATTCATCTTCTTTGAATGCAGGTGAATGCTTTCTTCCTTCTATTAAAAACATCTTATTTCTCTGGTCAGTTGAAAGGTGTAGAATATTATTTTAGACACAACATCTTTTCTTTCCTATATGATGTGCAGCTTCCCCAGATGGTCCGGCAAAGATGGGACATACATATAATTTTTCTAGCCAGCCATTTCTTATATTTTCAACCTTCAATTTAATAGTCTAATAATCTGAATCATAAATCACAATAATAATAATTCAAGACAGCTTTTTATATCCAATTTTTAGCTAACTTAACCAATCAGAGATAGCATCACTTGCTATTTTTGGACAAATTCGTTTTAATTAGATCTCTAATTTATTTTCAACTAAATTATTTTTCAACTGAAAAGTTTAATCCTTTTTCCAGACACTTTTGTTTTAAAAAAAAATAGACTTAATCCTTATTTGCTTTCTTTTTTTACATCTAGGTAACATTTCAAATTTTTGAGCTTCCTTCTTTACATCTTAAGATAAGACAATTTCAAAATTAGATTAAGCTCCCAAAGTGACAAATAATCGTTTACAAAAACAAAATTGCTACAAATAGATATCTGATTCAACAGATTTCCTCTTTTAACATAAAATTGTACAAAAAAAATAATTTGACAGATTTAATCCTTCCTTTTCTTTCAATATTTAATAAATGTAAATTTCTGTATGTAATGTACACACACATACTTCATCATTTCAAATCATTCATAAACTAACATTAAATAATATAATTGCTAGCTTAGTAATTATAACCCTATTATTTAATTAAATTTGTAACTTTTAAATCCCAATTACAATCATAGAAAAGCAAAATAGAAGTATAGAATAAGATATTAGAATTGATCAAGCATAAGTTAGTTTTAAAGAAAGTTAAAATGTTGAATATTTGAAATATAAAACAATTAAATAGCTTACACATACACTGCCTATACGTATGCATAATAACTTTGCTTTTTAACAGAAAAACTAAATATTAAATAGTTTAAATGTGTGTATTACCTTTCTATCAACACACAACAAATAAAGCATATAATTGTTGACCCACTCTCTCTCTGTTTAAAGCTTTTAGAACTGGACCTTGTAAAGTTTAAACTTGGATGCCCTACAGCTTCATTTATTGTTATATAAAAATGTGATGATGATTTTGTTTTACATTTTCCTACATGCACATTACTATAAATTTGGCTAGTGACCAAATTGTAATGGCACAATATATATATTGATTATAACACTTCTTTCATAATCACTTCAATGCAAACAAATTTTCTTACAAACTTCTTTATTTTCCTTACAGTTTTGACTGTCCAGCAGTCTTAATCAGAGCTCTATGTGGTCATTTTAATTAAAGCAGAGAAGAAGCATAGAAACTGTAAGGAAAATAAAGTTTTTAAGAAAATCTATTTGCATTGAAGTCTATATGAAAGAAGTGTTATAAGCAATATATATATATATGAATATATGAAGATATGCAAAGAAAGTGAAAGAGAAAAATAAGAGAATAAAAATCATTTAATTATAGATTTTCCATTGATGTGTGAGACAAAGAAAAATATCAGAAAATGCTGAAATCTGAGAGAGTTTGCTGCAATGAACCTCTTAAATTCCAATGAGAGCTAAATAGTTATATGTCTGAATATTGCGAGCTTTATAAACAATTAGTAAAATCATCATCTCAAAGTTTAATCTGCGATTACATTGTCAACAGAAAACCATTAACACTGCACAAGACTGAAATAGGCGCTAGTTGTACTTCCTTTTGTGACAAATCTGATTTCTTACCAGTTCACAAATGAACTGCATATTATCAAATAGTGACAATGATTAAAATATGTATGAAAAAATGTAAAAATACTGTAGTTAATAAAAAAAAGTAAAAAAGTTTGTCATGTATCTATTTTTTCCAAATATTTGAAAATTTTTATTAGTCATATTTTATTTCCTTATTTTTTATGCAAATTTTAAAATAACTTTTCTTTGTTGTGATTTCTGAAAATTATAGAACCTATCTCCCATTTTCAAGGTAAGTTAAGTCTATTTTTGTGTGATTTTTTTAAATGCGGGTTTTCTGTGGAATCTATCTACTGCATAAAATGAAATCCAATTATATATTATTGACCTCTAGGGCTTTTCTAATTTAAAATAATCATGGGTAAGTTCAAATTTATCAAAATTTATGTTTTATCAGATTAATATTAAAGGAAGATTGTGAAAGAGAAGCATTCAATTTTGCTCTAATGATTTTGTTTCCCATTCTATCAATTTTTTTAAGAAATTTGATATAAGTAAAAGTAATAGTTTTTTTAGAGTTACTTTTAAATCCATTAAACTTTCACAATAGTGACCAGATCTTATAACTAAGTTATGTAAAGTTTTGTTTCTTACTTTTGTTTTTGGCATCATAGCAAGAAGGAATTGGAATATTGTATTTTTACTCAATATATCAACTCCATTTTTTTTCATAATTCTATTTCAAAGCAAGATAATTTTCAACTGTAAAAATATGGATTCCAAGAATAATTAGATTTGATGTTTGTTCAGTATGGGAGAAATAATCTAATATCAATAATTCTAGAAATAATAGCAAACTTTTTTTTATCAAAGCAAAACATAAATTAGAAGTTGTTTCTGTTTGCCAGCTGCGTTAATAGAATCTTTCTTCTTGCTTGGCATTGTAAAGTAATGTATGCTATTTAAATCCATCCATTATTAAAATTTGATGATCTGCTTGATCCTCATTTACATTTTCCTAAAGACTACTATGATAATTGAAATCTTATATAAACACAAAAGATATAAGAAGATTTAAAATGGTAGGGTAATTTGCATTGAAAAGTTTGTAAATATTGAATACAAAAAATATCCAAATGATAATTACAGTTATCATCTGAACTATCTTTAATAAAAGTTGTTTGCTTTATAAGATTTGTTTGAAACAAAATTAGTCTTACCATGTTTAGAAAGCATTTTATGGCTAATCAATGTAAATCCAGAAATTTTAAGAAGTTTTATTAGAAAAATGAGTTACCTGAAGTGCAGTTACAGTAACATTGTTGTGAACAGTTAATTTGTAAAAGATGTCTATTAAGTAATTTTAGTGTGTTTAATAGGTGAAGAGAAGTTTTTTTCTGTAATGGGATCATTATTTTAGAAATAATATAGCAAAAAACGTATAATTGCCTTAAATAAGTAAATGAATAATTATAACATTGTAATATCACAGGTGAAATACATAAAGATTAAATCAAAATAAAACTTTAAACTTTTACACAAATCCTTGGAACCATATTGAAAAATACATAGTAAACAATTTAATTTAGACATGGATTCATTTAAAATTATTAATCAATATTCTTATTATAATTGTTGTTCTCAGTTCTTCATATATAATTTTCCTGTAAAAAAAAAAATGCTTAGTGAATTTTTCATGAAGATGTGAGATAATAAAATATTGCATTTTAATTTCTACTAGTTCATTTCCAGTAAATAACAGACTATATAATCTCTGAAAATTTCACTCTTAATTTGATTATTTGTGGATTGTTCTTCTAGTCATATAAATTGCAAGATTTTTTTTATGACTACAATTTATATTTTTATAGATTAAACACCTTGCTGTTTTAATTAATTAATTTTGTAGCAATATATATTACTTACTTCAAACAATAAAAATTGGAATCAAAACTGGAATTTTTATTCTTTTTTATGAATAGTGCTATATATATATCTGACAAAAGTTTTTATGTATTGATGTTTGACCTATGAAAAAATTGCCTAGAATAATGTCTATTCACTTGTACTTAGATAATTCATAATTTATTTTCACATAGTCTAAATCATATCAATTTTTTTTTTTAAGTAACTAAGCGTGTAATGCATTTTTTGCTGTAACATTTTTAAAAATATTTTTAATTCAGAAAATTTAGAAAACAACATTTAAAATTACCTATTTTGATATAGATCTCACACTTCCATAGGAATGTATTGGCAAAAAAAAATATTTCTTTGTTTGTTGCTTCCTTATCACGATTCCATGTGCCACTTGCATTAATTATATAATTTGAGTATGTTTTTACCTTTTTTTTGGTATATTTTATATATATAAAGAAACATATTTTATCATAAAAAATTTCAGCTTGGCATTTGAAAGGAGTTCAATAAGATTTTATATATATGTGTGTGTTTTAAATTCTGATAGCATTTCTTATTACTGCATAATTATTTTTCCTTTTTTCAATTTTAATTTAAAATTAAAATGTATGCGATGTCTTATATTGTTATGATAAATGGGTTTACTATTTCATAACTTCCTAATTACCTTCATATACATACAGCAGTTGAATTAATTTCATTTTAAAGTAGTCATTATACCATTTCATTTACATCTTATAATAATCTATATCCTTTTTAATTATCTGAATTTTTTCAATATTTTAAATATAAAATATTTCTTTGTTTTAAACTATATATATATTTGCGTATTTTATCTTCATTAGATAAAATAGCTGAAGGATTAATCATCATTAACAATTATCACTATGAGAAATAATCATATTTTTTTCAAATACATTCTTATTTATATTAGACCTTCTATATTCTTTATTACAATAGAAGACATTTATTCAATAACTGAGTCTTAGAAGAAAATCTTAGTCTTTATTTTTGATAGTAATAGGTTTTAAAGATATGAGATTAAGGAGTTACTCTTAGCAATCTTACATCTTCTAATTTATCAAATTAAGTATAATATGATTTCTTTATAGTTAACCATCCACAAGTTTTTATACAATTTTTATTTTGTTATCAATATCTTTAAGGAATTATCATTCTTCATAAATATTCAAATTATTTAAGTTATAAAAAATTATATGATTCATTTTAGTTTGACTGTTTTTTAAGTGTTTAGCCATGAACAATAACATCCTGAGTACATTGGATATTAGATAATAACATTTGTTATATAATTGTTGACTGTAACTTTTAATATTAGTATTGTAATCAAAGTGTTGGGTGTGAACATTTTAAAGACAGTATTATAAACTTTCTTTGATGTTTATATACATATATTTTATGTTATTTTATTAATTAGGAAAGTGTCTTATTTAAATTTCAGTCTTGATATGAGAACATATTAGTACTAGTTAATTATCTCATATTTTTGATTTAAGCAATCCCACATTTATTGGTTAATTTTTTATAACTTGTTTGAATTAATATACTTATATTATTGATAATCTTAAATTGTGATAGCATTAACAATTATATTATCATAAACTGTGAAATGTCATTTATTATATTTCACATTTTTTAATATCTGATCAATTTACCTTATTGCTCACATTAGCTTTGCTACCATTCGTATTTCTTTTTTCAGTCTTTTTTTCTTTTTCATATGTCATAGCATCGGCCGGGACGCGAACTCACAACCATCTGCAACCAACTACTTGCTTGCAAGGCTGCTGCGATGACCTCTCGGCTAACAACGCTTGACTTCATTTTGGCATTAATTTTTTTGTTTACACTCTAAAATTAACCTGCATTTCTGTTGCTTTATTTCTTTCCAAAAGGAATAATCTTATCTGTCTTTCTTTATCAACATTCTTTTAGTGTTCACTTTAACAAATAATATATTACCTTTTTTTTTTGTCTTTTTCAACTCATGAAATTTTGTGCCTAAGGATCTTTTTAAAATGCTTCTATTTAACTTAGAAACTGTGATTATTTGTTTAGAATACATTTCATAGTCAAGTTTTAATATATTTCCATCAAATGGATTTCCTTAATTTTTTTTTACCTATATTGGAAATTAATGATGTTGCATTATGACAATAAAATATTTCAGATTAATATCTTCGTAATTCCAAATATGTTGATATTGTTTCAGTATCCTTCAATGGGCACATGAGAGGGTAGTATATTTTTGAAAAATTCAAATAGAAATAAAAACAAATGTTATGTTTTTGTGATTGTAAATGTTTTTTAAATTGTAATTTCTTTTTATTGTAAATGTTCTTTTTTAAAAAACACTTAATTTTAATCTTCTAAAAATTGAGACATTGTTTTTATTTGTATGAATTAAAATTGGAATTTGGAATAATATGAAAAAGATTATAAAGCTAAATATATATATATATTGTATAATAAATGCTGTTATTTACTGTGTGAATACTAAAAATTAAAAATAATATGTATTCAAATATTTTATAATAAATACTTTTATCCAATATACATTACAAAAAACAAAAATAATTGTTTTTTTTCCATGTGTCAAAGCATCCGCTGGGAAGCGAACTCAGGACAACTGCTTGTAAGGTGACCGCTCAGCCACCAACGCTTGTTTTCTTCAACAACAACTTGGATTTTATATTTAATTTGAAATAAAAGTATGACAATTATAAATTAATTAATTCAGTCACTAGTTGATTGAATTAATTAATTTCTGAACACCTCAGTCTTTCTTTTTAATGTGTGGTAAATAAAAACAACCAAACATTTATTATAAAATATTTATATTATTAATTATTCTGTCTTTTAAAAGCTATAATAATATTTTGTAGATTTATTGGGGACTCATTGTTTAATTTATTTCACAATGGATATATTTAAAAATAAGTGGCTCTTTTCTCAATAATTATGTAATTTATTATTTGCTATTAAAATAAAGTATCAAAATAACCAAGAATCTGCTATAATAGCTTTAATAACAATCGATGCTCTATATTTATATTTTACAGCTGGATAGATGTGGAATATTCAGTGCTCTTCATTAGCAAAAGCTAATAGCCAGAATTTCATCTAAGGATTTACTTGATATTATCATCTCACATCTATTGATTACTCATGCTCTCTATTTTAATAACTTTTTTTTTATTTACAATTTTTTTCACATTGAATTGATCATCAATTTGGTTGCATTGTTTTATGTTTTTGTTAATATTTTTTATGATTGTGTTTTAATTCTTTTTTTTTTTTTTTATAAATAATGTTTCTTTTCTAATTGCAAAATTTTTTTTTTTAGTTTCTAAATGATCATGTGATGTATCTATTACTTCTAAATTGTTTTGTTTAACTTTTTTTACTAGTCACTTAATGATTGTTCATTATTACTTTTGGTTTTTATACAGCTGATAAACTACTTAAAATTAATTTTTTAAATGATAAAATGTTTTTTTTTTTTTAAATGACATTTTAAATCTTGCTAATCACAAAGAACCTCCATTATAATCAATCTTTATAATGTATGCAAAGTATATCATTAAAGAAATTTATGGAGTAAACAATTTTAACCATTTAACAATTTGACTTTCTGAATGGTGACAGGTGGAAATAATGAATTGAAAAAAGATAAAAATAACCATAGTTCTCCTGCAAATACAATCTGATTTAATTGTAACAGCAATTAGGAGACATTTAGCAAAAAAAAAAAAAAAACCCGTTTAGAAAATGACTTTTCACAAATTTTTACTTCTATTATTGTCATCTTTCTCAGGTGGCTGCCTTTGCAGTAAAATTAATTAGTAAATTACAAATAGTAAAACAAAAATTTTTAAAGAAATACTATTGGTCAAAGAAGACTGTAATTTTGCAATGCTTGCTACTGAATATAAATATATCAGTAAAATAGTTATAAAAGACATTAATGATTTCACAGATATAAAATCAGGAAAAATAACATTTTAATTTCTTTTGTAAATATATTTGTTATAGTAGAATTTTATATTTATCAAGTTGTAGTTAATAAGTTAATATGTTTTTGGTGTTTGTGAAATTAAAAACAATCATAAATAAAATGTAGAATAACATTATTGTTATTAAAATGATTCAACATTATTTTATATCAAATTAAAATTGATAGTTCCAAAATGATCTCCTGCCTATTGCTGATGGAGATAAACACGGTAAAGCATGGAATGAGTCTTGGAAGTTAGCCATATAGACTCACAAAAGTCAAGTTACTGTTTAACCTATTCGCTTATTTTTAAAGACTATATGCATAGAAGTCTCAGCCTATTGAAAACAACTAATTCTGATGACTGGGATCCTAATATATTAATACTCTGTAGAATTTTGTTGCTTAGATATTTTTACTATGTTAGGATTTAGTAATAATAATGGAACATAACATTTTATTCATTCATTGGATCATTGAATTATCAGATTTGAATTATTATAATTATAAATACTTATTCAAATGTGGAGAATGTTTTATCTAGACAGAATAATGTAAATGAAACAAAACTCACCATTTACTCAGAACAATGTGGAAATAATATTTTCGTATCATTTTCTAATAGAACAGCATATTATATAATCACTCAGTCTTTGCCTTTCCTGTATTTTTTTAGCATTGTGAAAGATTTGCATGATAATTATATACATAATCAATTAATGTCTTATTCATGCTTATGTTTCAAAGATAGACTTGGCAGAGGCAGCATTCAGATAAGTTGAGGAAATTAATGATTAATGGTTTTGTATTTTTATGCTAGAAAATTATTATATTCTTATTAATCATTACTGTTTACTAGTGTACTAGTAATTTTTGTTAGCAGTGACTGTTTATCATAAATGATGAAGTAGCAATGTGTTGATGTAATAACTAAATTAGCTCACATTGATATTATTATCACACACTCATTTGGTCATCATTGGAAGCAAAATAAAAACACTTAATCAATGAATACAATATTGATAGTTTTACTAATTTCTGAACATAATTCTGCCTGTTAGTGATAGTTGATCATACAAGTTTTTATAGATTAGATCTGATTTTGTCAATCTTCAGATAACCATCTGATCTTTTATAGACATACCTGCTTTCAGAAATAGAGTGTCTGTCTTTCTACAATTTTATGTCTACCTGACTGAATCATTATTTCTGTGATACATTCTGAAAGAATTTGAAAACATTTTATTAGTTTTAGAAATCCTAAAGCTGTTTTATACAGATATTTATTTTGATAAGCAAACATGCATGAATATATTGAAAATCAATTGAAAATGGTGCAGAATAATTGTATTATAATATGAAGATTAGGAGGTTATGGTAAGATAGTGAAAACAAATATGTTTGTAGAAGGTTACAGATTAAAATTTTAACAAAGAGGCAAAAAAATTTGTTTCATGAGGAAATGGTTTGGTAATAACAAATTCATACATTAAAAATGACAAAGATTTATACATGGAAAGCACAAAATTGCAGAAACTGGATTGTATATTGTAACAAAATTAAAGGTGGTTCAAATAACTATTACCATATCTGAATTGTCTACAATATATATATATAAGATCATAATATTTAAAATAACGTTGGATTTCTCAAGATATCCCACTATCAATAATTATAAGCAAATTATTAACAACAAGTATTATAACTCAGGTATATGAAATCACGTTGAGGTGAGTACACTAGTAATTCAATAAAATAATAACTCAGGTATACAGACAGTAGATCTTATCCACTTTCATTTCTTGGTTTGATGTTAAGTGCATGTTTAAACAAATATTAAGTGAATATGGTCTAGCAGGGCGCCACTAGATTATCTGAATCTAGACACGGTTATATCTAATAACCTTTCACATGTACCGGGTTTGAATCCCCTTTTTGGGTACTTTATTTCTAATAAAAATGGGAGATTTTGCTTTTTGAGCCATATCACTATACACACTAATATTTAGGTAAAAGTAAAACATCTTTAAACCACAGTGGAGTTCACTAGACATAAATCATTTCTTAGATCTTAACATAACAAATGTGTTTCAATATTTTTATAAGTTTACTAGCTCAGATTATATATAACTAATTTAGGATGGCAATTCACTCATCCTTGCATGAAATAGATAACGGGATGTGGTTATAATAATACTAAGAAATCACTAAATATTATGGAATCAATATTTATTTATGGCCTTTAAACATTTAAACAGCTCATTAATTAAAACGTTGATGATGATCCATGATGATAATGATAATAATAACGATAATGACAATGGTTTCAACTGCAGCTCTAGGACTAAGCCTAAACATAAAACTAATTTTATAAAGAAATTCATAATTATTGTTAATCTTAGCATATTTAATCATATCTTAAACAACTAATATTCAACCATTGATGATGATGAATTATCACACTTAACAAAGACTACACTTAATGAAATATATACGCCTCGTTTAATAAAACAAACTAATATTTATTACTGCACTTCTAACATATACATAAAATTTTCTAGACACACATGAAAATTGATATGAATAAGAATACTAATAATAATTGATTATATAACAATCCTCAGATTAATTTCAAGTTCTTCCCCTTTTCCCTTCAAATGCATATTGTATTAAGTTGGATGATTGACATGATTTTCACTCCATGAGAAAAGTATTTCAAGAGAAAAAAAAATATATTATCCGCTCATTAGCACACATACTTTATAAATCTAACATCTAAGTAGAATGTAAAAAAAAAATGTTAGTAGAATTGAAAGAGCAAGTTTTAGAAACAAGTTTTAAATTATTTTCTCCCCCTCCCTTCTAAGCGCTGATAAAATGTATACTTTCTCAAGACAAAACAATTTAATATTTTAACACCACCTATTATTTCACATTCACTCACAATTATACACATATAAAATATTACTATGTATGTGCGTGTTTTATCCCAAAATAATAATAATATATTAGTTAAAACTAAAATCATAATACCATAAAAAAATTGTTTTATACATTAATATTTCATAACTATAAAATTAATAAACAAATAAATTTTGATACATTCACAATCATTTATGTAGTTCAAAGCTATTATTATTAAGACATTCTTGGTTTCCATCGATCTGAATTGTGTTTAAAAGTTCTTTAAATAAAATATGTCACTTTATTACTAAATTTTTATTAATACTCTGATTGCATAAAGAAAATAGATATAAAAGTCATATTACTGATCCAAGGGTTCACTTGTCTTGTATACTGTCTATACTTGGCAGCAACAATTTCCGTGTTCTTTGGAACAATCACTTTCTTGAAGTATATAATTATTTGATGATGAGGATCCTATTGAGGTTATTTACTTTAGTGGATAATTTGGAAATCATTATATCAATTTTTCTTTTCTTCCTGTCAAGCATGATTCTTTTAATGGATGAAATACAGCAGTTGTTTTCACGTTTATAAATTTTCTTGAGTTTAAAGTCAGTTGCTGGAACAATTAATTGGACTTGATGATTAATATTTATCAGTAGATTAATTCATCTTTCATCGAATGCAGGTGAATGCTTTCTTCCTTCTATTAAGAACATCTTATTTATCTGGTCAGTTGAAAGGTGTAGAATATTATTTTAGACAAAACATCTTTTCTTTCCTATATGATGTGCAGCTTTCCAGATGGTCTGGCAAAGATGGGACATACATATAATTTTTCTAGCCAGTCATTTCTTATATTTTCAACATTCAATTTAATAGTCTAATAATCTGAATCATAATCACAATAATAATTCTTCAAGACAGCTTTTTATATCCAATTTTTAGCTAACTTAACCAATCAGAGATAGCGTCACTTGCTATTTTTGGACAAATTCGTTTTAATTAGATCTCTAATTTATTTTCAACTAAATTATTTTTCAACTGAAAAGTTTAATCCTTTTTCCAGACACTTTTGTTTTAAAAAAATAGACTTAATCCTTTTTTTTTCTTACACCTAGGTAACATTTCAAAATTTTGAGCTTCCTTCTTTAGATCTTAAGATAAGACAATTTCAAAATTAGAGTTCCCACCCAGATTAAGCTCCCAATGTGACAAACAATCATTTACAAAAACAAAATTGCTACAAAAATAGATATCTGATTCAACAGATTTCCTCTTTTAACATAAAATTGTACAAAAAAAATAATTTGACAGATTTAACCCTTCCTTTTCTTTCAATATTTAATAAATGTAAATTTCTGTATGTAATGTACACACATACTTCATTATTTCTAATCATTCATAAACTAACATTAAATAATATAATTGCTAGCTTAGTAATTATAACCCTATTATTTAATTAAATCTGTAACTTTTAAATCCCAATTACAATTATAGAAAGAAAAATAGAAGCATAGAATAAGATATTAGAATTGATCAAGCATAGGTTAGTTTTAAAGAAAGTTAAAATGTTGAATAGTTGAAATATAAAACAATTTAATAGCTTACACATACACTGCCTATACGTATGCATTATAACTTTGCTTTTTAACAGAAAATTTAAATATTAAATGTGTGTGCTGCTCTTTTTGAGATTTATTATTACACAAACAAGTAAAGCATATAATTGCTGTCCCACTCTCTTTCTGTCTAAAGCATTTAAAATTTTGATCTGGTAGGGTTTGAACTTGGATGCCCTACAGCTTCTTTTATTGTTATATAAAAATGTGATGATGATTTTGTTTTACATTTTCTTACATGCACATTACTATAAATTTAGCTAATGACTAAATTGTAATGGCACAATATTAATGTTTAGAAATAGTATTAAAAATGCACACGACTATTCTAGAGTTAGTATAGATTAATCATGGTAAAATTGTTTAATTTTAAAAGTAACATAACTGTACATAATTGCAATATGGAGAGTGGATTACAAGAAGAATTAAAAAATAAAAAAAAGCCTCGGAAAAGTAATGAGGTGATTAATAAAATGATAATGAAAAGATGGAAATTATAAATACTGAAGCAAGTAGGTAAAAGAGAATAAAATATCTTTTAAACGGTTTACTGCAAGGTAAAGTCTCTCCAATAATTTTTTTCCTAACATTGAAGAAGAAGAAACTATTTTCAGGCTTGCCATCTGCTTGATAAAGTTTTAGCAGTTTTCTATTCATATTTTACTTTTAGTTAGGAATATCTCGACATTCATTTATAGAATTCTGTTGGATTTCTAATTAGTTTGACTATGAACTGTTTATATGAAAGAAAAAATTCTAAGACTTTGGAATCTGAAATGTAGCTTTCACTTGACTTAGTTTTGAACTTCAATCATGTTCATGGAGGAAGGATGCATACCACAAGTCCTATACTTAATTAGATAGAAAGGATATTGATACATATAACAGATAAAGTAAGTCACTTGATTATGAAGAGAAAATTAATGTAATGAGATTTACAAAAAGATAATAGGTAGTATTTAATTTATAATAGGATAAATCAACTTTGAATAGAAAAAGTAAGGTTTTTGGAAATAAAGCAACAATTATATAAGAGAATATTAATACACTAGTAGAGATGGAATATATATTATACTGGGTTCAATCCAATGACACTCTTACTTATTCTGTAAGTATGTTAGCTGGTTTTCAACCTTATTTATAATACATTTATAATCTTATTTAATTATAAATATTGCGTGAATGAACCAGCACGTTTGAGCAAAGTGGAGAATATTATTGATAGCAAAGCTGTCAATAATACCCACGATCAGATCGGGCTATACAATGCATAACACGATCACATTTACAGACTGGCCCACCTCAGCTGCTAGATTCAAACGCCTACTATTCAAACACTTTATTTGTTTTGGAGTAAACCCTGGGTGCCACTTAGTCTAAAACTAACATGTTCTGACAGTAGGCCTATAATCCAGTGCTCAAAAAATCCCTTAACTTATTCAGTCTATTTTTTAATTCAATAACAAAATACGGTTTCAATTAATTGACCGACAAATAAATCTTTAAGTTTAAAGTCAATTTATTTTAATTATCATTTATTAAACTAATTTTAAATATTTTATCAATCTTATTTAACTAATATAACACATACACATTTTTAATTCACACACTATAATATTTTATGCGAAAGCATTAAATAATATTTGAAATGCAAAATCCAATGAAATTACTATATACTGACACATGAACACACACAACATTTTAAACACACATATTAATAGTTCGTCTCTGTATGCTATAGAGTTCTTAAACTTGACTCTTGAGGCTTTACGAATGCAATGGCTACTTTAGAAATGAATATAAGAAAATGTTGTTACCTAGGATTTTGAATGTAGATACTTCTTGCTGTTTGATGCTTCTAATGAAGTATTTCTAACCGGTTAGATTTGAAGATTTCTTGTGGAGATTTGATGCTGAGTATTCCGAGGCATTTTCTTTAAAATAATTATACATTGAGCAGCTTCAAGTTGTTACGCAGGCATCACTTTTATCATGTAGGTTGGCTGTTTTCATCGGACTTAAGGCTGGAGAAAGTTGTATGTTTTCCAAGGTTTTAACACTGCATTCTTGATTCTGGATATATAATAAGCTGACTGATATAACTCACTGATTGATTGTACTGAACTGTTATCTCTAATGCAACTGAACTCAACTCAGACTTGACTAACTGTCCGATAAAAAATTGACTATTTATACATACGACGTATTGTCATTTTGATATCCTCCAGCAATATCTGTTGTCAAAATTCCTTTGATAATCTTTTAATTCGTGTTTTTGAAGATCGTTTAATTAGCAGCCATGCAAATGTGTTGTTTTATATTTTAATTAATAGCCATCGCTGAACTTGTTGTTTTATATTTTTTAACTTTTATTTATTTTTTTAATATTTAATACACATATACTTATTACATTTACAGCCACTCGCACATATATAATTTGAGATCCATTCACTATTTAGTTTTAAGATGACTTTTTTACCTAACTTAAATAAAAAGAGATTTATGTTTTTAAACTCTTAACTTATATTTCAGTTAATAATAATAAGAAAAAACTCTTTACTTCTTTTATAAAGCCTTTAGACTTTTAATCTTAAGTTTTCTTTGAGGAAAAATTTTTATTTTAATAATTTTTTTAAACAAAATTATTACGTGTCAACACAATGTTGGTACAATTTATTGTAGCCTTATTGTTTGATGCTTGAATTCAAGATCCTGACTTTGAAAACAAAAAAACAAAAAAAATTTTAAATTTAAGATGTTAATAATTAGCAGCTATAATTTTAAAAAGAGTGCTAAACTTATTAATACATAAATTATCAAAAAACAAAAAAAAAACTTATTAATACATAAAATAGATATTAAAATATAGATAAAAAATAGATACTAAATATAGTTTAAACTTTTTATCAGATATTTAGGTTGTAATTTTTAGATATATTTTAATAATATGATGTGAAAAGATGAAATTTAAAAAATAATATTGTCTGTGAATTATATTAAGTCAATACAGTTTAATTTTAAAGTTGTTATAATAGTTAGATATAATTCGTTATAAAAACTCATTATAATTAAATATTTTATAATTGTAACATAAACTTCGTTTATTATAAAATAGATACTAGATGTGTTTATACAGGTAAAATTACTTAAGTATGTGCATTGCTTTCACATGAGACAAAACCATTTTCTATCTGAATGATTTAAATAGTATATTAAAAAGCAGGAAATTGACAGACGATTTGAGGAATTGAATAAAATCTTGAAGTCTAAAATCATGTAAATTTGTGTCAAGATATTAAAGTATAATTTTTTTCTAAAATACAGGTCAAATTTAAAAGGATATTTAAAGATAGTTAAGCATGGAATGAACTTTTTAAAGCTTCTTCATCGGTAACAGACATTTCAGTAGTGAACTATGAATTTTGGCTGATGATTGGATAGATTGCAATTCTTCGATTATTAGAATGCATATATTGTCATTGAATACATCGATATGTAAGGCTATTATTTATTGATTCTTATTGAGTAAAATACTGTTATAATTTTTTTTTAATAGACTGTATATTACAAGATGATTAAAATAGGTACATAGATTTTCAGAGTGTGCAAGTATTTCAGAAATGTGATCTACTTAATGTGATAAATAAGACGTATCTTATTAAAAATTAAACTATATGGTATTTAATAGTTTGGAAAAAACATTAATTTTGTTTAAAGTTTTAAAATCACTTGATTATTCAATAGTTAATATAATTATGTATAGATGAATAGATTAATAGAAATATATTGGGAAAAAAAAGCTGACAAGTGAACTTGTAAAAAATTCTAAATGAATTTACAATATTTATAGAACAGATGGAAATGTGACACATATGAAATGTTCATTATTTAAGATTATTTTAAAAATAATGTTATATGGATAAAATATTAATAACTAGAAATATTAGAAATTAATTTTAAGATATGCAAGCATAATACATGGATAATACCATTAGACTTTATTATAAAACTTATATACGATTTGAAGAAAGATTATATTGCCATGTACATTTCCTAGGATAAATGCACCATAATTGCATAATATTTAATATAGTAGAGTTTATCTAGAATGTATAAAATATTATGATTATTAACTTAAACTGTGAATTCTATAAAGAAAGTATTTATATTTCATCGATGATTTTTTAATGAAGATATACTTTGCAAAGAAACTTATAATTTTGGTATTTTTTAAGTAGAGACATTTATTTACTTGTTATGTGGAGAAATTTCAAGAAGTCAGTTGGGGAAGTTGGTATTCTTTTTTTTTTAAGTGTCATAGCATCGGCTGGGATGAGAACCTGCAACCCGGGCAACTGCCTGCAAGTGCTAGGCAGTCGTGCTGACCTTTCGACCACCAATGCAAGACAAGTTGGTATTCTTTTCATTGGAAATAACAGTTATTGCACCATTGTTATGGAAACCAGTATTTTACCTTCAGGAGATTTTAAAAAGAAAACTGATAGAAGAAAACTTTTAGCAGTTTGGTATTGTTATTGTTTTAGTTATGTGTATTAAAATTAATTTTATGTTAGTTTTAATGAATAGAATTTAGATTTAGTATAAATATTTTAGTTAAGTGTTAAATTTAATCTTTAGAAATAAAAGATATTTTAAAAATTTATGGGTAAGGTTTTATAAAATGTAAGTGATGCCCATATGAGATATTTTATTATTATAAAGTTGTAATAAAGTTGGCAATGTTCACAGAAACTATTAGTATGCAGTTCACCTTGTGGATCAGGTAAAAATAAATATATTTATTTTGGTTATAATATTAGAATAATAATATTATAAAAATATGAAATGATTTTTTAATTGAATGTATAATATTTTGATATTCATAAAGTGAAAAACCTAAGTTGATCTCATGGTTTGATACCAAAAATAATCTAAAAAAAATATAACATATTATTATGTTATAGGTGTTTTGTTTTATTTCATTAATTAACATTAAGAAAAGTTAGTTCATTGTATTGAATGATGTTGATGGGCTAATATGGTATTTCGTACTAGTATCAGTGGAAGTTTTTATGGAATCTTAATGTGATTGATCTTCTGTTATTTGATGGTAAGCTTCATGAATAGAAGCCAACATAATAATTAGGTTATTATGTGAGGATATTTTGGGAGAAGTAATTACATTTTATATACCTGTAAGTGCTTGAAGGAATAATTCAGGATGAAGATATTTGTATAGTTAACCCATTATTAGATATCAGTAAGTTCTTGAAAGAATAAGCCATGATGAAAATGAAAGTTATCACATGAACAGAATAATGAATGCTCTTTTTGATACACCTATGCAAATCAGTTAATTATTATTATAAACCTCATTACCTAATATATCCATGATGAAAGATTTTAGGTTAAGTACATGGAATACATATTCTTGTATTTTTGTTAATTAATGCAGCATTATGATCTTATGCTCAGAAGTATAAATTAGGGAGAATTTTGGATAGTTACATAAAACAAATAGCCAATATTTTCAATGACTATTTATTATGACTAATGATCAGAAAAGAGATCAAGTAAAAGATTAATAACCTTATATTTACAATTTGTATATTTTTTAAATATGATATACTAAATAATATATTGTATAGAATATATAAAGATATAAATCTGTCTATTTACTTTAAATGACTTTAAGAAAGGGAAAGAGTGTTATTTTTTTTTTGTTAGAATTTTTTTTTTTTTATATTGTGTGAAATCTTAATATTGGTATGAATTATAATTTAATGTTATTTGAAATTTATTGTAAATAAATTGTAAATTGTCTTAAAATTAAAATGGTGAATAGTTTTCTTTCCTGATAATGTTTTTTATTACTTATCATGGTCATAGTATAAAGTTTTTAATCACAGCACAGAATATTAAATAAATGTGTAATGATTATTATGAATACATTTTATATTATTTTTAAGAATGCAAAGACATAGTAAGCGATATTATTGTGAAATTAATCTTTAAGAATGATTAAATCTGTAAAAGATTTAAAAAGTATTAACAAAAATACTAGCCATATTTATGTTGTTAATTTAGTTAAGCTTGCTAAATTTTATACTGGATGATTATAAGAGTTTTATTTGAGGAAAAACTATTAGAAATTTGAAATGGTGGATTGTATTGTTAAAGTAATTCCTAAAGGTAAATTGCTATTTAAAATTTGAAAATCATGTATTGTATCTATTTATTTACTTTAAAAGAAAATAAGGAAGAAATTAAGTATAAAATTGTGTTTTTATAATTTCGTTAAAATTAATGGATAGATATTCTTATTATTTGAATATAATAGTAATAAGATATTATTATTTGATAAAGAGAGGGCAGGTGTAAGCTGAGTTAAGTTAGTAAAATTGAATAAATATTTGTTATTATTATTTATAGTAGAAAATTATTTTAAATAAGTTATCATTATTTGATATTGCAGTAATTCATGGGTGGTTATAGTTAAATTATTTTTCCTTAATTATTGATTACAATTGGATATAAGTAAAATCCTTCATTATATTTAATTGAATAATAGAGTTTATCAGATTGAGAAATAATCTTACCCTAAGAAATTTATTTAAAATATATTATAAAAGAGAATAAGTTAAGGATAAAATTAGAGATATTAGAATGAATAATAGTATAATTTAATTAAGAATGTTAATTGTTTTAATAAAGATTTATTTTAATGTAGGAGTTGTTAGTCATTGGAATATCATTTGTGTTGTCAAGGGTGAATTTTGGTAATGGTATTCAATGCCATTGGATATATGCTTTTGTGTGTATTTAAAGTTAAAATTCAGCTGTCCCTGTAGCTAAGTATTAAGTCTCACGATTATTAAAGAAAAATAAATTAAAATTTTGTTATTAATTTTAATTAATAAGAAACTATAAATAGTGTAATTATTGGTAAATGGGAATATTCTAATATAATTATAATAATTGAGATAGGATTTGATTTCTGTATTGGGATATTTGGTTAGGGTACAATATATATTAATTCTAATATTCTCATAGAAAAATGATGAATTCATAGTATTATTTCTAGGAGGTTCTGTGTAATAAAAATATATAGTTAAATAGCCAACATTACAATACAATAACTATAGTTAAACAGCCAACATATGTCAGCTATTTAACTATTATATTTTTATTACTTGGAAGCTACCAAATATATATATATATATATATATACAAACCATTATACAATTACAAATATCCAGTAACGCCCTCTGTTTAAAGATGTATATCTCAATAATATTTGTAATTGTATAATGGTTTGTATATTTTCTATAATTATTTCAGTTAGTGTTAACAGTAACTTTCTTTTCATATATATATATTTGAAATTGGGGGAATATGTAAGTGATTTGTATACTAAAAATAATAAGCATTTTTTGTATTAATTGAAAAGAAAAAGAATTAGATAAGAATGACATAGATTATGTAGTAATAGAGGATAGTGTAAATAGCTATAACTATTTTATAGCTTGATAAAGCAGAAAATTTATTATAAGATCTACCTGAGAAAAAGATTGAGAGAATTAGATGTTTAAGAAGAGAATCAATAAATGTATTTTTAACAGCTTCATTTTTTAGAGAAAGACTTAATGGGGGTAATGTGTGAGGATTTAAGATTCAGTGAAGTTAAAACATTGTTGAAAATATTGAGTAGATATACTGATGTCTGAAAAATAGTTTGAATGTAAAAAGAGGAGAATTAATAAAATTGCAATTGATATGAAAAAGACTTGCAAAATCTATATAAAGAATTAGGGAAGTTAATATTTGTTTCAGTGATCTTGAAAAGATTTTCAATAAAATAAAATGAGTTATTTTATTAGGTATTTTAAGAAGATAGATCGAAAGAATAGGTATTAAGCACATACTATATAAACCAAAAGATATTTATAGTATTTAGCATGTTTCATAGAAAAGAGGTAGATACAGGTAATGTGATTGATGTATATTTGTTTAATATTTAATTAGATATGTTTATAAGTGATTGTCAATTTATTGAGAATGAAATTAGTATTGGGATAGGGATGCACATTTCATTAGTTTTGTTGCATGATATAACATTGTTTATAACTGTTGAGAATGAGCTTCAAATGTTTACTAGAAATGAAATTTATTGCATCTAAATCTAAAGCAATAGTTTATAAAATGATTAAAGATTTTTGTTCCTACTTGGCCAGAAAAATATAGAATGAGTTATTGTTTTTAAATATTAAATAATTAATTATCTAATAATGGCAATGATGACAAAATATTAAGAATGAAAATTGGTATGATGAAAGAAGATTTCAGTAATGGGATAAATGTTTTCTTCTATGTATCACTTTATATGGAGTGGACACTGGCTTTTAGGAAAAAGGAAAACATATACATTAGAATGATATTTCTGTAGTGTAATTTTCACTATACCACTCTCATGCAAGGTAAGATCCAGTTTCTATCCACTTTTAGTACATTATGGAAGAGTATAATCTTAAACATGTGACCAAACACATGTGAAGAAGATGTATAATCCCCAAGATGCACCTTTCATGCTGAACCAACACTCATCAGTTGGGCCAGATCACATTTTATCAGTATATATGGATATTCTCTAGTCTAACGTATGACTAATAAAAATTAATAATATACAGTAGAAGACTTCCAAAATATTGATTTTAGAGGTAATGAAAGAGATAATTTGTATGGTTAGAATTAGCAATGTTGAAGCATTGGAGACAATAAACAAAAAAAATTATGTATTAAGAACATTAAGATTTAAAAGAGGAATTGAATTCATTATATACTTAAAAGTAGACGATTTTTATAGATTCATCAAGGATAAAAAGAGGTTAAATAAAATTGACTGCTATTTTAAATTGATTAAGTTGTGAGCATTTGAAAAGTAGAACATAGATTGAGAAACTTCGCTGATAATTAATAATGATATTGCTAAACAAATCAAGCTATTGTTATGTTTTTTATATAAATAGCTCAGGATTTAATATATAGACCTGTCAGTTAAACATATATTTATTATATCATTCTTTTTAAATAATCCATCTGCTGATGGAACTGGGACAAATTTAATAAGATATTTATGGTTTTTGAATATTTTCTAAAAAAAATAAATGAAATTAACAATGTATTATTCTTTCTAAGAATGGCTCTTTCAGAGTAATTGATTCAATCATTTATTTGCATGCCACTATAGTCACTTCGTTTTGGGTATAGGAACTTTTATGTCAGTATTACTAACAACGATTATCTAATTTCTCATAAGTAATTTATAAAAACAAAAATATTTTAGTAGTGTGTAACGAGAAATGCATTTAGAAATTAATTTTATATTTTTTTCTCATTTTTTTTCATGTATGTGCATAATATATTTTTCCACTACCAAATTTTGAAAATCTAAGTAATGTAATTTATTTATCAATTAACATGAAATAATATACTTTTGTTTTCAAAACTATGAAAATAAAATTCTTCATAAAGACGTATTTTGTGTGCACAAGATATAAAAAAAAATATAAATATATAAAAAAAGATCAAAATTTTATTGATCATTCATTCTTTATTCCTTAATGAGTTTAATATTTTTCAACATACATTATTTATTACTTTATGTATTATTTATTAAATTTTTTTATAAATATTATTTTCAAACTATTCTACTTTTTGTTTAGAATGACTCCAAAAACATACATTTTTATATAAATAACAGAATCCTAAAAAATAAAAGAGAGAAATAATTTTTTAATTTAGTTGTGTTGCTGTTACTTTTTCGGAAATGAAGAAGGAATTTATAATTTTATTTTCAAATGATGGTTTACATGATATTTTTAGAATAAAAATGGATTTATTTATTGAAAGATACAGTTTTTTTTTTTTTTTTAATATTTAAGATAGGATTCTGAATTTAAGACAAGGATATTTTTATTTTAAATTATATATATTTTCATTTAAAAGTTTTTATAATTACAATTTTTATATACAGAATTTTTTAATGACTAATTGTTGGGGAAAAAATTTTCTTAATTCTTTTTTTAAACCTTTATCAAAGAAATTAATATTTATAACAATTCCAACAAAATTCTCCTAACAGAAAAGCCATTCATTATTTGTCTTTCTCATTGAAAATTTCAAAGGTCGTGATATTTCTAATAGAACAAATGCTTTTCTACTAGAATTATTAAAGGTATTAAAATTTTTTTAAATTGTTTATATAATTTTTTTAAATTTTAATAGAAGTTTACAAATTTTATAACTAAATCATAAATAGTGTGTTATGACGCAGCTGAAGAGATGTTTAAGAGTTTGAAAAAACAAAAACAAAACTAAGACTAAGTGGTTTTCGAGAGCTTATTTCACTGTTCTCATATTCATAGCTGGAGAATATTATGAGATAGTGAAAAAGACGTGAGATTGTACATATATAACTGAGTATTTAAATTTATCTAAAATAGAAGTGTGTTGTTATAATCAGGGAATTCATTTTCTGGAGAGGGAAGGATGAATTTCCACTGCTGATAGAGTGCATTAAGCCAGCTATGCAGCACACATTCTTGGCCCTCTTCCCAGAGCCACCCCTCTCATCACATTAAATGGCCATTGAGATCAAAATAAGCAGATACCTAATGGACTCCTGATGCTCGCAGAAAACAACTGCACTGTCCTGGCCACTGCTTCCCTCAAATGCACACTGATTCTCAAACACCCATGTGGACAAAGGTACATGGGACTCTCCATAATAAATAGATTTATATCCTATCTGGAGGCATTGGATTCTGTATATCATGTAAGGGGTGATATCAGGTTCAAGAATATTCTTTAAATTGTTCAAGAGTATGTTGGTAGAAGAGAAAGAGTGCAAAAAGCTACATAGTAAGTGGGAGAAAATGTTTTATTGAGTGTTTTGGTGTGTAGAAGCAACCATGGTCTGACATCATAGGTTGGGCGGTTAGAATTAAGCTTGCTGTGAAATAGCTTTATTTTCTTATTTAGATGATGATGTTTAAATCTAACAGAAGTGAGATCTTTGATATATGGGGATTCATATTTACACAGGGAGTACATTTTGAAATATAAATGAAGAAAGGCTGGCTAGTTTGTGAGATGGTGTAGTCAATTCTGGGTGCTTAAGGCCACAGATTTCTATTGGTTTAATTTCATGGAATAATCAAGGTGGGATGTGTCACAGTGTATTAGTAGATTGAGGTATTTAAGATTTTGATGTGAGTTTCCCCATTTCACTGTGAGGCACAGCACTGACTGGATTTGGAGATTTGTTTTGATCATCAAGAATAGCCAGTTCTGATTCTGTGATGAAGATGTTATCCACGTTGCATATGTATATAAGGTCTGGAGGGTGTTCAATATATGGTGGGATGACTATTTTTTCAAAATGGTTGAGATTTAAGCTGGAAATGATTCCTCTGAGAGGGAGGCCTATGGGCCAATTGTCAGACATTTTGTAATTTTATAAATATAAAACAAATATGAAGAAAACAATAACATGCTTTTCAGGTTGTATTGTAACAAAGAATATGTTTAAATTGTTTTCTTTTGTAATTGTTTTAAAAACATTTTAATAATTTAATGAACATTTTTAATTTAAAAATTAATGCTTTTCATTTAAATATTTTAAATGTTGTAACATTTTTTAGTGTAAAAAAAAAAAGACATTTTAATTAAACTAAAACAAAAATACTTTGCATTTATTTTACTTAATTCTGAATAGTTATTTTTAATTATCTTAAAATTACTGAAAGTACTATCAAGGTAAATAGACAAACATTGCTAATTTTGTACAGGAAAAAAAAAAAATGTACTTTTTGATAAGTTTTCAAATGAACTTGATTATTATTACTTTTGATGTTCATTCTTTTTAAACCTTGATGGAAATTTTTATTATATTTAAGTTCGATAATATGCAACATTGTCTGTAATAAATGCTACTGTTTTAAGAAGTAGATACTCTTTCTTAATAAGGAAAAGAATATTTTATTTCTGCATTATTTACGTAGTTTTTGCTCTTCTAAGATATAGTTTGATGTGGAAAAAAGCTTTCTAAAATGTCCATTACTTGGAACTGCTATAATATTTTATTATTAAGAGATATTTTGACAATTTTAAGTAATTATTGTGAAACGTGGATTAAGCATCCCCCATATTTAAAAAAAATGGAATTATTTTACTTTTAATTCAAATGTATTATTTGTTTGTATTGTGACTTTTTTTTTGCATTTTGTTTGAAAATAAATAAATAATAATGTTCATAAATTATAATGAAGATTATTATCTTAATGTTAACTAGTGTATATTAATTTATATTTTATTTGGGATTAAAGTAAATATTATTGTGTGTTATTTTTTTTTTTAATAGTATGAAGTACAGTCATTTTTGATAGTGATTTGCTATTGCTTGACATGCACTATAATACTTTGCTTACTTTTATTTGTAATGCTAAATATTATGCAGTATATTGAGATTAGAGCATTTGGTTTTATAGAATGATGCTATTTTTAAGATGATGTAGATACCTAATTATAAACTTTGGCATTTGTTATTTAAATTGTGTTATTTATATAACTTTCACTATCTGCATAATATTAAAAAAAATATATATAAATATCTTCTTTTTGAATTTAAATCAAATATTTGAAGTTAGCAGTACAGACTTTTCCATACAAACTTTCCAGATCAGTATCTTTCTCTGTCCTTTTTTTTCTCTGTCCTTTTTTTTTTTTTGGTCATTTATGATTTTTTTTATTTTTTGTCAATTTCTGGATTTTTTTTATTTAAATAGTTTATATCACTTTTTTCCTATATTTATACTAATGAGAGTGTATAATTAACTGTAGTCTCTCATAAATTCTTTGTTTTATTTCTTTATGTTATCTATTTAAAATGTTTGCATTATCATGTCTATCTCATTTTTAAAAATTTTTCTTTATTGTTAGTCAACATTTAGTTCCATATAGAAGTGATAAATAGTTCTATATATTTTGATTTTCAATTTGATATTTTTGTCTGATACCATTCTAGCAATACTTTGAAAAATTAAAAATAAAGTATTTAACTTGCTCTCTCTTGAAATTATAGAATTAAAATATTTAATGTTTTGAATTGGTCAAATTGCACTATATTTTAATTCTGAATATATAATTACAAATGAAATTCAGATTACAATAACTTTATATCTCACTCTTTTTTTTTTGGCAGAGAGAACATATTTATATATATATATAAATGAAAAATATGTACATTAATTATATATATATATTAAATCACCCCACATGGATTTTTTAACCATGTGGGGGATTT